>WURV02063894.1:0-21386 GCA_011762755.2 Epimenia babai | reverse complement strand
AAGTACCCTAAAATGGAAAAAACCAAAATTCCATATTTTTCATGTTGTAATGTATTATTGCATTTTACTGAATTGGGAATTTCCCGACTTCCGACTGATTTTTACATGGTGGGTCTCAAATGTTGCACCTTACTTTACCCTTTAGTAGTAAACCCCGATAAGAGATACTCTTTCAGTATTACGGGGCGTGTTACATAACCAAATTAATAAAGAGTGGTTACCCCATGCATCAGGGAGATTCACATCCGTGTTGTAACCATTGGCGATAAGATCAAAAACTATGTTGAGCGCGTCTTTTTCCTGCGATTGGCGACATATCGACACGGCATGGTGAAGAGGGCTCAACCCCAACTTGTTTTTGTGATTGATGTCCGAGCCGTGTTTCAGGAGCCGTGTCACACACGACGCCAGTTTGTGTGTGATGCACGTGTGCAGTGGTGTATCTCCTTGCAACATTCAAGTCAGTCAGTCAAGCAACCCATCATGACAAAGAGCGTTGTACCTTACATCTATTTATTGAAGCTTATCATGATTGAGAGGACATCTGTAAATATACTGTAATTTCTTCACGAGATACCAAATGAATATGAAAACAAAGTAAAATATGACTTCGTGATGAAAATGAATGGTTCTCTGACAAACTGGAGAGAAATGGTCAGAAAAACCCTATACCTCTGATGGGACTCGAACCTTCAACCTCCAATTAAGTCATCTGGTGCACTAAACCGAGCTACAGGGGCAAGCTTTCTTCTGCGCATTTTTTCACACTGATATTTAAAGTCCATATATTATGCCAGCGATATACACAGATATCTTTATCAAGCATGGATGATAAATTGAATGGCTGAGAATCACGGGACCAGACCAGTCACCTGCAGGTTGTGCCTTAAGCCCCTCAATAGGTTTTTTTTTCTGTGCATTTCTCCAGCTAGTTGGGATAGGCTGAGTTAATGCTACTGGGACAGTTACCTGTATATAAATGCATTTTAATAATTTTAAGTGATATTATGAGAGTATATCATAAACAAGTAAATGTGACTAGCCGGTGATGTACCCGAGGCTTTGGAGGGCAGAGAAAGGATGTAACGACCGATGGCGTTATCGAGATGAGCATTGACGCATTCCTCGAAACCGTGCACAGCTGCCACATGCATGCTTGTCTGCCCTTCTTCATCGACAACATTGTAGTCGGCCGCATAACGTATGAGTTCAATCACACACGACACGTGATTGGATAAGGCAGCTAGGTGTAAAGGAGTCGACCCACCCACGTACGGCGAAGATGCTACCAATAATATCCACAGTATCAACTAAATGTTGCTTGGAGTTAACTAGAGTGGTTCATGAATAATAAGAGGGAAATATTTTTGTATATTTATCTCGAATATACTGAGTTTTAAATAAACTATTTCATTACTAATAATGAAAATTGTTGAAAATAAATATAATGCAACTTAATGATTAAAATAATGAAACGCAAGGTACATATAATTTCGTAGTTGCTACATACGCCCACAGGCAGAGTTGATCGACTAATCATGAAACAGTGGAAGGAGTGCAGGAATTGATGCTAAGGCAAAACACAACTTGCACACACCAGTAAGACTGTGGCCATCACAAACAGATGGCATAATGCGCCTGCATTTCTAATAACATATAAAACATATACTTCTCTGGGAATCATATGCAGTCAGATATAAATCACAGACATCTATAACTGATATTACAACAAATATTTAGTTTAAAGTTTACAGTTAGCTGCAGGCATTACAATGGGGAACAGTTTTCTGATTACAAATTTTAAATTTATTTAAATAACCTATTTACAATAAGTAAAGAAAAGCATTGTACAACAGTAGATAAGCTATGCTACATATTTATCAATATTGCATTCATATAATACTACTTTATATTACTTGTTTAACGTTATTTAAAATAGTTGGAGAGAAATGCACAGGAAAAAACCTATACCCCTGATGGGACTCGAACCCACGACCCCCAGATAACCGGTCTGGTGCTCTACCCACTGAGCTACAGGGACGAGATTATTTCAGTGAATTTTAGGTATTTACACCGTTTTTTTAGAACCACTGATGTTTAAAGTCCGTATATCATAGCTAGCGATACACACAGATATCCTTAACAAGCATGATGATGGACTACAAACCGAGTGGCTAATCTCTGATTGGTTATTTAAAATGTAATTTTTCATTGATTTTTTAATACAATTTTTACCTAAATGACTTTAAATATCTGATAATGAGTAAATTACCGATCTGATGAGGACAGGTTTTTCTGTGTATTGCTCTAAGGTTTTTGATAAAGCACATGACAATTCAATGAATTGACTCAATGATTACGGGTCCAAAGTATTATGTAGGTAACTTTTATACGACTACATATCTAGTAACCCGGAGAACTGAAAATCATGTATCATTTGTCACACAAGTAAATATACACGGTTTGTCGATAATTTCGAGTAGCACACGCCATAACTTAGTATTGTAAAGTGACTGTTGTATCTATTCACTGACTACAAAAAAAATCAAATAAATCACAATGCATAGTAACAGAACTTACTGGGGTAGCATGTAGGACGGCTGTATTTGATGCGTACATTGCAGCAAGCATCGTTTTCCAAGAGCAGAGACAGACACTCTAGGTGGCCATGTTCGGATGCCAAGTGTATCGGTGTGACATCAAATCGATCTTTGATATTTACATCAGCTAAAAAACAAAATCCAATAAAATTTCAGCTGCTTCATCCACTGTATATTACAACAAACCTCCATGACATAATAGTTAAAGATATTTCAACTTAGGTACTTATCAACCTAACAGTTTATCATGATTACGAAATCGTCACAGATTTAACAGAATTGGCCGTCTGTAGGCGTTTGCAGCTAGGTAAAAAGGTCAAAAGTGGTTTTAACTCAAGTTGCGTATATCAGCTCACCGCAGACTATCTAACTAGTACTACAGAACAAAATTCCATGTTTAATTGATCAGCAACAAAGTGCATCCAGTATAGCCACTCTGCCAAACTAGATGTAAAGAACAATACAAGAAACCTCCGTGTTTAATCAGCAACTCAGCACATCTGGTGAAGCCATTCTGGCAAGCATAATGTAGAGGTGTCATGTAATTCTTGCTTTGGTAGAACAACATCCTGTTGTATTCAGGAGTGTCAGCTGGCACGCCACTGTTCAATAACTCAATGAGTTTCGCCTCGTCATTTAGCTTGGTGGCATTTATCAACTCCTCTCCATGCTTGATGCTGCATTGTTCCGTCTTGTCATCTTGCTTTCTCCAATGGTGGAACATTCTGGTATAATGAAAGCATAAATACATACCGATACCTAAGTGAATAAAACATAACGCTGATCAAATAATTATATTCATAACAATTAAGATTTTTAATTGGTTTGATGTAAAAAACCATGCTATATTTGGCCCTAGTCCTTGCCAAGCGTTAGTCCAACTACCCAATTGGGAAGAAATTATTTTGACACGATTTTAACTCACTGGTAACAGAGTACTTCAAGACAAGTTAAGCAAATTAAGTGGTAACACCTTTATGGCTCACTGCGTAGATATTGATCACAAGCTTTCGAATGTTAGGTGAATAATTCACCTGATGAAGAATGTTCTAACATCCGAAAGCTTGTGATCAATATCTACGCAGTGAGCCATAAAGGTGTTACCACTTCATTTGCTTATATTTGAACTCACACGGCTACCACTATGAGTTCAAGACAAGTTATTCATACAGGAAATGATTGTACAGATTACTCAACCAGCAGTTATATTTAACAAGAATAAAAGATTGATGATTAGATAATTAGGTGGCGCTAGTGGTGAGAAGCACTGTCTTTCACGCGAGAAGTTGCTAAGTTCGAACCAGCATAAACCGGGGATTTTTTCCCGCACCCTCCACAATAGGAAATAGGCAAGATTTTCGTGCTTGAATATTGAGAAGGATCTGTCATGGAATGGTTTATGATAAAACATATGTTAGGGATGTAACAGGGCAATATTGTATGTGCGACTGACATTTAATTACAAAGTAGCCCCAAACCCTCGCCTTCCCCTTTTTGATAAAACTGTATTTTATGTTTCATTATTTATCATAAAAAAGGTGACTACTGACCTAATTATCACAGAATATCTATAAATTATAAATAATAACTAGGTTAATTTGTGACTTCATTTGGCAACTATCTATATTTCCAATAAAAAGGCTGCCCTTGACCTAATTATCACAGAATATCTATCAATAATGAATCATAACTAGGTAAATTTTTGACTTCCGTTACCAACTTAGTAAAGTTCAACTACGTAACTACTAAACAACTAATAATTATCACTGGTAGTTAATAAGTTATAATATTAATATGATTAATAGTTATAGTATAATGGAAACCCTTAATTCCGTCACATACTGACTTTGTAGCGAGTGCTAACAAATTTAGATATAAAAACCAATTTACTTAAATTATCCAAAATTCTACACATAACCACTCATAAAATTTTCCATCGTTCACATTATAACCGTAAAATTTTATTTGACTGCTGGCTGAGGTGAAGTTAGTGAATAGTGACCGAAAATAGGGCGCCGGATGATAACGTTACATTATAATTAACTTACATGCCGTTAATGTTGTAAATATTTGGCTACTACAAGGAAAAAGTAAAATACAAAGCTAGTTTGTTCATACGTGAATTTTTGGCGCAATGTACTAGTGACATCCGGGTTAGGATTTGGTTAGAGTTAGCGTTAGAATATATATAACTAGTATAAAGTATAAACTGATGTCATGGGGGTAAACGCCGGGCGGATCGCACGAGTTCACTGCGCCAAATTTTAAAAATAGATATGCCGTTATGCGCCATTCAATATTTCTCGTCTATTTTGAATGGTATTTATGAATCTTGGAATAAATTCATCTATATTGTCGATGAATCAATTACTGTACTTTTGAGAGCACTGTCACTTTTCGTGGTTACCCCTTTGACGAAAATGAACTGAGAAACTGTACTCCAAGAACTATGGACTGTACATAAATCTATCGTCCCTCTATGTAAATATATACAGGGATTCTGCCTAAAAACCTTCCTCCCTACAACGCGACAAGACATGGAGATAAATTGTGATTGTCGCCATTTTAATTGTGCGGTACGACTAAATAATGGTGGCTTACTACAGAGAAAATGTTGAGGCCTCATTAGACTATTGCTCTGCCATGTGTCATACTTTTTTTGCAAAATATTGCAACAATTTTTACACATAATTTTGTAAGTTATTTTGGGATAGAGTTTAATTATGGTGAAACATTCATATAGGCAGTGGACCGACTCACTGTCACTAAATAACTATTTTATTAATATAGTGGTTATATGTTATAAACGTAATATTGTATAATAAGTAATATTGACTTTATATTATGTACAGTTCTTTTCTTTTTTCCAATTTTCGCTCCCCGCTGAAATTCGGAGTTCTTCAGATGTTTGGTCGCACCGCACAATTAAGATGGCGGCGATCACGGTTTGTATCAGTCCTTTCGAGTCTCGGTGAGTAGAGTCTTTACTAAAACCAAGTTAACTCTCTATCATCCAAAATGGCGACTGCAGTCAACCAAACGTGCAAAATGCTTGTTCCAGGTAGAAACTGTATATGGTATGTTGCTATATCTACAATTACACCTAGTGACTTAGACCTTAGAGGTATGTATAGGCCTACTATAACTTATACAACTCGGCCCATCGACTTTTCGAGGCGGACAACTCGACCCACGTTAGGTATGGGACCTATGGAGAGACGACTCGGCCCACTCATTTCTCGGCCCACTCATTTCTCGGCCCTTATGATTATCTAAATGTGGATATATATACGGTTATAGATAGCTATTTGACTTGTCCGACATTCCTATAAGAGTCCTCCGATTTTGCAGATATTATCCTTGGTCTCTTATAGGTTGTTAAGCAGATCATTGTCATACCAAGGAGAGGTAATTTCTGCGGATGTTTGTAATTATACTTAAGGAAAATTTTCTTAACAAGGTTACATTTTCAGAATCTTTCAAATGATAAAAGAAGCATTGAAAATAATATAATAATTTAAAAAACTGTCGCAAAATAAATAAAAACTAAAAGAACAAACAAAAACTAAAAAAAGGAAAAAACAAAAGACCAAAGAGGCTTACAAACACTAGTATATTACAACAAAAAGCCAAAGAAGCCTAAAAACACCCATCGGGAACATCAAAAAAGCATGAGCTCAGGTGAGCTAAAAATGTGTATAGTATATAGGGTGTCTGAAGACTATGTAATGTGTATGTAGACTATTTTGTGTACTAATCATTTTTAGGTCAGAAGATCTGCTCTGTAACTCGAGCTACCTCAGACTCAAACAAGTATATAGCCAAATCTGGGAAGGGGACATACGAGAAAGATGGAATTATTTATTCAAGTCTTGTAGGACAGCTGCTTATCCAGAAGTATAACTGTGATATGGTCAGTGCTGCTTAGTGGAGATTATACATGGCCATTTTACATTTGAAAGTGTTTACAATATGCGAGTATGTATGACTCTTTCGATAGAAGATCATGACTTTTTTAGTGTATAAGTGCTGCATTTTTAGTGCTTGATGTTAGGTGTATTCATCGATATTATTTTCGTCAACGCTATTATTCAGAATGCTAAATTAAATTGTTATATATTCTCTATAGATAGAAGGAAACCATTGTCCAATAGTATTTTGATTTTGGGATTTAATTTTTTTTTTAATACTATTACGTAAAAGAGAATTTACTTTTAACGATTGGAATGGACTAGTAAACACTATTGGCTAAATAAGCATGTGCTGACTAAACTTAAATTTTTTAGCAGTCCATTCAAAATTCATTAAGCGTAGACTGAGGGGAGTTCCATCTTGTACTTAGCAAAAGTACTGGAGAATTTATAGCTCGTTTAATACTGTCAGTCATATAACTGACGACTTACATCTTTAATCCATCAGAGTATCACTTGATTTCTGAATAATACCCAATTAATATTTTGAATGAGTTTCCACTGTGAGTGAACATACTTAATACTTCTATTAAAATTGTTAATAACAGAACATAAGCAGTTGAGGACAAAGCAATGACTATACATTTAATGTGACTTAAATCAACTTTTGAATGTGTTATACTCATATAATCGATATCTGTGCCATTTTCAGCAAACAAAAAACAAAGTTTTATAGGTTGTTGGAGTGCACATTTCATTGATATATAAAACATTGCAATCAATTGGGAGATCGGAACAGTTTTCATCCTATTTTTCTCTGCTTTGGATAGTTTATTGTAGCGATGTTATATAAAGCTCTGCTAAACGGGTAGAGAACTGATACATACATAGGTTTAATATTGGCTAGAATTCATAGTTACAGTTCTTTAGATATATAGATCAGTTTTAATTTTTCATTGTTATTCTCTAGGATGAAGATGGTATGCGGCAGAGAATTATGGAAGTGCATGGGTTACACGAGACAGTCGTTCCGTGTGTAGATGACATCGTCACTGTGCGGGTAATGTATCCCCCATAATGGTAATAATAATGTCAGTTTTCCACATTACAATCCTCTAGGTGAATAATATTCACAAGACCAAACTACTGTCATCCTCAGGAGCACCAAAAAATGACTAGCAATCACATCAATTTAGAATTCCTAACATTGGTCAGATTTTTTACTTCCTCAATACTCCCACTGGACAACTTAGTCCACATCTATTATAATATTGAAAACATTGAGAGAGAAATGCACAGAAAAAACCTGTACCTTTGATATTTTCCAGCATAGTTTCCTTCTTATGTGAAGGTGGGTATTCCATAATCTTAGTCTTCATTGACCTGTTTGCTTATACAGGTTTAGTTGTCTTAATAGTTACAGTGAACAAATAAATAAATACTAAAATAATCAAAACTGTTTTTATACACGTATCACTGAATTTTAAAAACGATATTTTACTAAATGTAAAGTGTTTTGGGGAATCATGTCATCTTTCCATTTTTCACTAGGAATTTAATATTGACATGGTCATGACGAATTTTCTGTTTTCCATCTATATTTAGCTCACCGGAGCTTATGCTCGGTGAGTTTTGTTCTGGCTTCATCCATCGTCTGTTTGATGTTAACATTTTCTTGAAAAATCTTTTCAAAATTATTTATCTTAGAGCTTTGCCATTTGGTAGATATTCTACTGGGGTTGGTCTCTTTTAGATTTGTTCAGCTGGCATATCATCATCAGACCAAGAGGAAGGAATTTCTGGTGATGTTTGAATTTTTAATAAAAAATCTTCTTAAGAGCCGCTTGTTACGGAGCTTTACTCTTTGGCAGATATTCTCCTTGAGTTGGTTACTTTTTGATTTGTTAAGCATATCCTCTGAGCAAGAGGAAGTAATTTCTGGTTATGAACCGCTTGTCACAGAGTTGTGAAATTTGATATTTTCTAAATGCTTTCAAGTTCCAGAAGAGTGCTTTCAGGCCTCTTTGGCCTTTTGTTTTATTATCTGAATGAGTGTTTTGAGACCTATTGGGCCTGTTGTTTTGATATACGAATGAGTATTATAAAGCCTGTTTGGTCTCTTGTTTTAATATCCAATTTTCTGGAGGCCTCTTTGCCCTTTCATTTTCTTTAATTTTTGTTTGTTTTTTATTTTTTTTTGTGATAGACTTTCAAGTCTTCAGTTATATTCGAGTATCTCTTCTTTTTTGTTTTTCTTGATTATTTTTAATTTTTTCAATTGTCAGGTGACTTTTTTAGGCCTCTTTGCCTTATGCTTTATTTCAATTTAAAATTTTTATGTGCTACATAATGATAATAGTATGCTATTACAGCATGCGTATCATACGGTAATATATTTTGTTATTGTAAACACGACCGAGAGCAATACTTCTGAGGGAAGTATATAAACTTATACTATAACGCAACACATCTTTAATTGACCCTTTGTAACGGTAGTCTAGACAATGGTCATTAAGATATTAATGATTATAATAACCACATTTATTGTGGTTGGCCAAACAGCTTGTTTTGCTTTACAGTTTGGGATATTACATACACATAAAATTCCCATGAGCATTGTGTGATAATGTACATCTCAAAGATTTCATTGAAGATACCCAACTTTGGTTACCTATTAACACCTTGGACCCCAATTCTCTAGAAATTCTCCAGTAATAAATTCAATGATTAATATATTTTATTTCTTCCAGGTGATGAGTGTAAATCCACGTTTTTGTCGGTGCTCTATCATTGGCCTGAAAAACAACACACTCCGCGACACCTTCCGTGGTGTGATTAGGTTAATGAATATATTACTATACAGCAGGCATGGCCAACTGGCATCCTGTGGGGTGGATGCGGCTCTGGTGCGACTCGGTACATGTTAAATTTTGGCCCCGAGCTCTTTGATCAATCAAAGAATTTTATAAGTGCATTATTGAGCATTGTTGATATGGCGGTGAATCAATGTATTAATCCCTCACACGAGCAATCAGTAGGTGAAAAATCACACGCGCGTCTTACATGCAGTGAGCATTAATGGTTGGCAGTATAATGTGACAAATGCACGTCTTTTTGAAGCCCAAAACATTGCAGAAGGAACGTTGACGGGCTGTGACTGACAATGTAACGGAGCGTATACTCCACCCTCCATTCACTATCTATTTCATTTAGTATGAACACATTGCAGCATTGTGGAAATTTCCTCTTTATTATAAACACTTGGCTATTGGGCTGTAGCCATGACTTTTATTACTTTTGTTGGGCTGTTTATGAAAATTTCAAAAAAACTTTGATTGTTCGTACAGTGTTTGTTTTGACATATTATTTAATGTATTATTTGGATATCTTAAATGTATAAAGGTCACTTTGTAATCATGTAATGCTACTTCGTTCAAAACAACTGTGGATTACTTTGTGATGGTAATAGGGGTGGCCAATGTTGTTCTATGAAGAGCTGGAGAGAAATGCACAGAAAAAAACCTATATCTCAGAGGGGACTCGAACCCAGGACCCCCAGATAACCGGTCTGGTGCTCTACCAACTGAGCTATGGGAACAAGCTCTCTCCTATGCATTTAGGTATTTAACACCGTTTTTTAGAACCACTGATGTTTAAAGTGTCCTATCAGAGGTAGAAGTTTTTTTCTGTGCATTTGTCTCCAGCTATTTCAAGAACCACATTGGCTATCCACATCAACATCAAGTCAGTGTAGTCTTTTCGGAGATGGCAGTTACATAGCGCGCCTAAATGTTAATGCGTTTGGAAACTGTGTAGTTTGGACTCTAGGATGTGGGATATACGGAGTGGAGTGTAATAATGAGAAAAAAAGTCGTGTTTTATTAAGTGCATGTTAATTGCAGTAGCCATTGTGATTGTCTAAATTAATGGAGAGAAATGCACAGAAAAAACCTATACCTCTGACGGGGTTCCTTTTTTGTGCATTTCTCTCCATTTAGATTTTGTTAGTTTGTTAGTCGCCAAGTCTGTTGCACTTCACATAAGTCATGGAGTTTTGTCACCTCTAGTGTTTATGTTGCCAAGGCAACTGTATGACTAAATCTAACAAAAGTAATTTAATTTCCTAAATGCCATCCATATATTAGTAACTTTTTGTAATTTTGTGAGCAGTCTTAGCGCTAACTGAGCTTTCAGGCACTATGAGTGAATATAGTTTCGTAGGGACAGGATAAAATCTTGCATAGGTTAGGTCAGAGTAGATTAAGGAAGAATATTCTGCAACAAGCTTTTGATGTGTCGCTTCCACATTACAGATTGAATCGGTGTTCAATTATTAAGGTGTGTTGGGCTCTTATGCAATGCAGTGACACAAAGACTGTTTGAATTTATACCTTAGTTAATCTCAGGCTTCCTTTATTTTTTGTTTTTCGCAAGATTGCATTATTTCATGTGTATTTCCAGATCTGAAGATGTACGAAAAACGGAAAAAGACCGGGTATGTTTTTGTTACCTGTAGTAATTGAATTAACTTCTGTAGACTATAGTCCGAGAGGTTGAGATAATACAACATTGCATCGTTGTAACATTTGAACATCCCCAAGTTCTTAAAATATCCAGATTTACTTTGGGGTTATTCAACTTCTCTGATTATGATCATAATATCAAAGTTGAAAGCACAAAAAATTTTTCATGGTTACTTTCGATTGTCCCGATAATTGGCATAAAAATTCACATATTAATTTTTTTGCTTGAGTTACCAACCGACAAACCAACACTGGGAAAGCCTTGATTAGCTAATAATTGCCGTCTACAAAAATTATGTACTTGCCTTTTATAATTATTCAGGTTGACATGTCAAAGTCATTTAGACCCGGCGATATCGTCATCGCTAAAGTTGTATCCTTTTATACACAGTTAAATTAGCTAGTTAGTTTTATAGGCTGATTACCTGAGTCATAAATAGTTTACCTTTTCCAACCTGCGGGGAAAATCACCTGGTTGCAGCACAAGCCCGGGCCAGTGTCTACTCATCAACTCTTCATTACATATTACGGCTCAATGTTAAGTCCATTGCACGCACAAAAAGTGCAAGTTGCGCTGTGTTTGTCAAGTCCATGCTTTCATCGAGTGCTAACGAGTACCACTCAGAGTGACCAGCTCTGGTAATCAATGACAAGTCAATCTTCTCTGCAATAATGACTACATGGCAAGTAACTGTTTGCCGAGACAGGCTTATTTGTCTAAAAACACTAGCTTTTTCAGAGCAAACTGAAGATGCAATCATTTCCAGGCATTCCTGGATGCATTCACCATCACTAGATGGTTTCATTCATTTCGCTATGATCTAACTTTGTAACTTTAGCTTTAACTATATTGATTCCATTAGTTACTAGTATTATGACAAAATGTAATTTCATTCCCTTAACCCTTTCATTAGATATCTTTGGGGGACTCTCAGTCATTTCTTTTGTCTACTGCAATGAATGAGTTTGGGGTTGTGGTAGCTCTGAGCGAGGCGGGTATGTTTTTTACGATGCATGCTGACATGATGCAGTGTACAGCTATCCTCAACAACAGACAACAATCAACAGTGATTACTCACTGATTATTTCAATGCGATGATGTTATATTCATTGTTAGTGGTTTCTCTTGGTTAGCATGGGGTAATATTATCTTAGTGCAAAGCATTAGAATAGTTTGGGCGGACGTTAATCTTCCTGCGTATGTCAACTGACAAGCGTAGCCAGACATGTCATTGTCGCACATTCACATATACATCTAAATAACTCAACAATAAACAAGCCAATCAGCATCAAGCTAGTGTCAGGAACGGTGTATTTAGCAGCTGTAACTAAGTAATGCCAGAGGAATGAAGCCACTTTATAATCACAAGGCAAGGGCTAGCTACACAGGGTTAAAGGCACAGCTTCTATGTACTGGCTAGTGTAAGAATCAAACCTAGACTTTTTGGATTCCTATCCCACAGGCTAGTTCAGTTCAGGGGGATTATGGGATGTTCGCTTCGACTCTTCCTTAGTATGCACATTAGACAATAGGGATGGAAATGCGATGTTTCTGACCCGAGAAACTCACACCGTGTGGCTGGCCATCAACATTCAGTCCAGTCTGGAAGAATTTACTGATACCTGCACGCTTGTTGTGACTATCTTAACATCTTAACCAAAACACAACAAAATTCTGTTGGGGTAGATTATGTATATTATAGTGTAATACACGTTAGATCACATAAGACTTTATCAAACAGGTATCCACAGCACTTTGAATATTTAATCATGTCTCTACAATATATCATGCACTGAGAATTACTAGAGTGTAAACCGCATTTTCGACTTTGGATACTACACCATGTCAAAGTTTGACTTTAAATCAAATATAATTCAGTTATAGTTAGAACTTTGTGTTTTTTTCTATCCACCTTAAATCGTGCATGCTGATGGTCCCATCAAACACTCTTCAATATTAATTGAATTTTTTTTCATCTAATTTCTTCAACTCACAGACGCGTGCCTTTTTAATATACCTGTCCATGAACACAGCTCCGCACCCAACAAGCCACTCACCTACCCACACTGGCCAGAGAGTGTGCAATAGACACCGGTCACCGTACTATCGCTGAACTATAGACAATGAGCACCGCCGGTCTCTCTATTGTTCAACTGGGCAAGCGTTTTATTTGGTGCGATAAAATTCACACCTATGCTGGGAGATTAAAATTCAGTCATTTTTGGTCCAGTATCTGTGGACCAAACAGCATGTATACCGTACAAAGGACAGCATTGGTAGTGTAGATGTCATAGGTTAATATCCCACTGAGTATTCATACATATTTTGAAATTAACTTTGCAACTATATTGATTTGACATGGTAGATAAGACAAATCTAATTGAGACTAATACTTATGCTGTGGTTGATACAGGGGTCAAGATGGTCCCAATAAGTTGGTGTGAAATGCAATGCCCCGTCACGTACGTCAAACAGTACCGGAAGGTCGCCAAAGTTCAAGCGCAGTTTATAGAAGGTGTTAATACAGAAACTGTGTTATCGTGATGAATCTAAATATTGTGATGAATTATTCACATTTACAAAAAAATATAGCAATTAATGTTAACAATTATTATCTACATTTCATGATAAGTATTAATGTTAATATAGCAAGAGGATTTTTGAAAAATATTTTAGCCTGGAATAACTCACTTGCACAATTGCATCCAACAAAAGTAGGAAAATTAGATGAAATGCAATTTAGCTTTTAATTTTGAGTATATGGATTTAGCCATGAATTTTTTTCTTTAGTATACCGTACCGCATACTATTTTCACCGGTGTAAAATCATCGCCGATTCCGCCGATGCCTCTTTTCGGTGGATTTTATTATTTTTTTTTATTTGTGTACCTTCTGAACGCTGCCTTATCCCCGTGTTGCACCGCGTACTTTGCAATCTCGATCTTTCTATCTTTACTGACGCCTTTCATATAACGCTTTCGACGTTTGCGGCCGTTAGGGAAAGATGACTGACCGGTAACGACATCGTACGCATTGGTTTCGCTTTCACTATCCACTGACATGGTTTTATCAACTGCGCAGTTAGCCGCCTTTATGATTTCAACGTCTAAATCGCTATCAGACTGTGGATAGAGACTGCTGTGCGGCCAGAATTGGAGACACTGGTTTGAAATAATTTAAGATTGTATTCATGGCGGCGACTCAACCAGGACAATGTGCAGACGAATGTGCAGACGACACAAAAGACGGCATTTACTAAACAGGAAGTAACTATTACAGTAACCAAAGCAAAGATCGTAGACAGTGGAAAAAACTTTTTATTCATTTTTATTTTTTTAGTACGGGCGAAAATGAAGATAGGCGAATTTACCTAAATTTCTATGTAGGCGAAAGATGTAATCGGCGAAAATAATATGCCGTACAGTAATTATATACATAAGGAAAAAGTTCAGCACCAGCCTATATTTCACTGCACCTTTTGCGTAAATGTCACATTTTAGTAATATCATTAGCATCTAGATATTTCTGTGCTTCATTATACTTTTTAGTGGTTTATTATACCTATGAACCCACGTAAATATAGGGCTGATGTGGTATTTTAATAACAATTATTGTTTCCAAAAAGTGATAATTTTTTGGTGAAATTGAAAGTTTTCAAACTTTTTGGCTACAGAGAGCCACCTAAGTTAGATATTACACAAAAATGTTTAAATAGGACCCAATGATTATGAAAATGTCCATTAATGTCGGTATTTCGTGTAATCGCCACGAGCGTTCAGTATCGCAAAATCCCTTCTGATACTGAGATCTGTGGAGCCTTTCATTGTGATACATCAAACCTGGATGTGAATTAAGAACATGATCATCGAAATGGCCAGTTAGTGTTCCTCAAACTGTCTGAATGTCTTATTTACAGTCATAAGACATGCAACACCAGATCATTATGTACCCACCACCAAATGGAACCTCTTAGCTGATGTGTGAAATCTGCTCCATGCTGCCACCAAACTTGAATTCTACTGTCGTTCGTATGCAGAAGAAAGCTACTCTCATCGGAAAAATGTCTCCATGTCCGCAGGTTCCAGTGTTGCCAGTGCATAGACTACTCCCTTCTCGCCCGTTTGTGAAGCCGCTTTAGTTGAATTCTTCATAGTGTTCAACTGGCACAATGCCTGAGACTCCACAGCCGATTTCGTACACTTTTTGTAGAGATTGGACCGTGTATCCGCCACATGGATCATAAGACATTATAACTGGAAAAGCGATGACATTGCACAAGTTTTCCGAGGAATCTGTAATGGTGTTCGTTCATTTTCTTGGTCTCCCGGACCTTGCACGATTTTTACATCACCAGTGTCTCTATATTCGGTGATCACTCTTTCAATGACAGGGCGATCATAGCCCAACTCATCTCTGATCCCACGGTTATAGACATACCAGTGTCCTTCATCCTTGTAACTGGCCATTTTTGTCCTATCGATATTTTTCTGCGAGCCATTGTCATTAATACACACTATGGAATGAATATGGTGTGAGAATAACGAACTGAGTTTACTTTTTATGCATAGAGCAAAACTGACTTGGGAGAATGCCACCTGAAATTTTGACAACGTTTATCAAGTCCAGTCATGGTACTGTTACATGTTACACAGGCTTCACAATTTGTGGCCAAAAAGTATGCCCAGTAATGACTCGTGCATGTTAACACTAATATATGTCATACATCGTAAATTTATATACCCTGTGAAAAAATGTATAGGTTGGGCATTAACTTTCTTCCCTAAGTATATTTTAGCAATAAAATTTTGTATGTTTTATGTGGACATTGATGAAATATAGTCCTGAAATTAAAAGTTTGTTTTTCGTTGAAATTACAGTAGTGAATGTGTAAGGTAGTAGAAATGTGCAACATCTATCATGTGTGTGGATTTTGTGACATTTTTGGAGATTTGTTAAGCATATCGTCATCAGACGAGTGGTAATAGCCTATGCTCAGTGAGCTTTTCGGATTCGTCATCTGTCCATCCATCCGACATTAACATTTTCTTAAAAAATCTTGTCAAGCACCGCTTCTCGCACAGGGCGGCCATTTGGCACATATTGTCCTAGGGTTAGTCTCTTCTAGATTTGTACATGATATTGCCATCGCAGCTAGGTCTTCTGCTGATTGATGTTCGTATTTTTTCTTAAAAAGCTTCTCAAGAATCGCTTATCGCAGAGGTCTGCTATTTGACTAATATTATCCTTGTGTTGGTCTCCTCTAAATTTGTTCATGGTATCGTCATCACAGCTAGAGAAAGCTTTTGTCGCTGTTCCAATTTTTTCTCTTAAAAAATCTTCTAAAGATCTGGTCATCGCATTGGGCTGCTATTTGACAAATATTGTCCTTGTGTCGGTCTCCTCTAGAGTTATTCATGGTATGGTCATCACAGCCAGGGGGGAGGGAGTAACATTTGTCGATGTGGTATTTTATATTATAAAATTCTCAAAAACCGCCTATTGCAGAGGTCTGTTATGTGGCAAATATTGTCCTTCGGTTGGTCTCCCCTTAGATTTGTCATATTGTCATCGCAGAAAGGGGAGGTAACTTGTGTCAATGTTTGTATTTTTACTTAAATGTTTTTCTCGAGAACCTTTCATCGTGGAGGCCTGCGGTTCAGCAGATTTTGTCTTAGGATTAGTATTTTTCAGATGTGTTCAGCATCTCGACAAGGAAGCGAAGGGGGGGGGGGTAATTTTTACTGACTTTTTTATTGAACATTTCGGCCAACTCAAGCGGATTCGACATGTAGAATGAAAATATATGTACGCCGTAAACTTTCTGATGTTTCGGCCGACATGCAGCACTAGTTATTAAGGCGCCTCCAAAATAAATGGATTATTATTATTATTATAAGAATTATTATTGTGCAAAAGGCCTAGCTGAGTCTTTGAGTCTCGTGCCTAATCCGAAATATGAAATTCGAATAAAATATGTTTAAAACAAACAATTATTATTATTATATCACTCGGACATCCCAATGAAATTCCACAGTCATTGAACCCTCCCAGGCTATGTGGCGCACGGAGAAGTATGAATCAACCCTTAGTGCCGTAAGTCCGCGAGTGTCGGGAAAACAAAGTATCGTGCCATTGAGCGGCGACTGTATATATTTATCAACACAGTTGGCCAGAGTAGACAATATATGGCATGCAACGAAACAAAATCTTTTAAACATAAGCCTATACGCAGTAAACAAAACTAAAATGATATGTTGTAGGTATTACGTAACAAAGCATATAATGTGTAATTAGGCACTATTATGTAGTTTTGATTAGAGAATCAACAAGGAATAAATGATATGATTTTGTATTTCATGGTTCATAACGTATATATACGTGAATATATAGGAAATGTATGAATGATCGATCAGGCCATATGCACGCATCTAAGATTTACAGAGGTTAATAGAGGTTAACATGAGATTCAATAAATATTATATATACTCGTATAATGACATATCCACCAAACAGCTATGAGCTATTGTACTTAATGATGATAATGATATGATGATACAAATTATTATGGTATTGAATGTAATGTGTGCTAAGATTGTGTCATGTTGTAGTTGATAAAAATTTAGTTGTGGGATTTATTCAGTAGTTTCAATTGTCTGACTGGTGTCTGTGGTTTACTCTGTGGCAATGACCTTACTCTAGCGGAATTAGTAAGCTTGCGGCACTGTTCCTCAGCAATTTAAAGGAGTTGCCGAGAAAACAGCGGGTAACTGGCTAAGACACAATTCAAAGGCACTGTAGCACATGGCCCACCTTGCCACCCAGCTTGTACCAGTCCTGTAACCAACTGTCGGTCTTGGATATCTTGATGTAGTTGGTGACAGTGTATATGTTTAGAGTGACGTCAAGTGCCGTACTGTATGACCCGTAATGATGGCAGATTCCTGATTATGTAGCTAATAATAATAAGACATTAAACATGACTCTTAATTATACTGCATGCTACATAATCCAATTTTTGAGGATTATTCCTTGTAGTGTTGTAATCTGATGATGCAAGAATCTTGATTATATTGGATATGTATAATCTTATAATCTTATTAAAATTATGCTAGATAATACTGGATGTTACGTGATCGGATTATGGACAATCTTGGATTATAGTGGATGTTATATAATCACCTTATTGAGGATTCTTAACCATACTGGGCGCTATATAATCCGATATTATGGAGGATTCCTCATTATATAGAATATTACATAAAGTGATTATGGAAGATTCTGAATTGTAGGCCTACTTGGTGCTGGCTTATGAAAGGTAACCCATAATAAGGATAGTAAAATTAATATATAGGTATAGGTATTACACGACTGATCATAGCATATTATATTATTCGCATATATGCCCCGATTTGTAGTATTAATACCTAATTAATATACAGGTATTAATACCTAATTATTGTATAGGTATAGGTATTAAATGAGTGATCATAGCATATATTATTCGCATATATGTCCGATTTGTAGTGTTTTTCTGATTAGACATTTGGTGAGATTGCAAAATATATGTAGACACTACATTTTAGACATGTTAAGTTGACATACACCGACATAAACACAGTATGCACCACTACATTGTTACATATGGAAACATATAGATATTAAAGGTAAAGTAAAGTACAACATTTATATACCGCAAGTATCAGCCAAGAAAGGCTCTCAGATGTGGTTTACAAGGAAATGTTTTTTGGCAGCTATTCAGCGCATATACAATACCTTCGACACTCACATATCACCCCGCCATGGATAATATCGAGCGTCTACCCATTTTAGAGACGGGTTTACTCCAGCAATCAGGGATAAATGACTTGCTGAGGATCACCGCAGAAAAGTCAACTGGTGGGAGCTTTCGACCGCGCGACCTTTCGGGCACGAGTCCGGTGTTCCTACCATTGGACTAACTGCTTCCCGGGCCAGTATGGCCCGTATTTTGTAGTTATCCTCAATGTGGCCTCTGATCGGAATGATGGCTGATTAATGGGAGTCACTTGAATATTAGGTACACTGAAGAACAGCCGACGCAACAATTAGTTGGCTTAGTGGTAAGTACTTGGAACACTTTTAAAACCACAAGGAACGAATTTTTGTATACACTAACTTAAAAGCAAATGCATAAAAATGTAATGTTTCAAAAATATATTACATTTCAGTTTCATTCAATAAACTACAGAAAACCTTGGATCCGTTCCCAGTTAAACCTCTGGTATGTTTGAGCAAAAGAGGTGCCTTAAAATCTGTCTGCTCATGAGGGTTTACGTAGGCCATAGTGTAATTATGTAAGTCCCCTCTCCACTCTCACGTGCTGGTGCTTCAGACTCTGTGGATGGGCTCCGTGATGCTTCCTTCTGTAGGCCATCTGTAGCCGTTGGGAACTAGTGGCATGTATGGATTACTATTTAGTCATAGTAACCGTAAATTTGTAAGGAGTCTTTGATTGACATGTATTGGGAGGGCACAAAAATCAAATAGAATTCCATTCCATTTCACTTAATGATGGTATTGGGCTATGATTTAACCTTAATGTATTTTTTATCGTGTTATGCAAAACAATTACCGTAGTTATTTCATATCATTTCATTTAACTATTGTGTTAGGCAATGATTTACTTGTATTTACTTACTATTGTGTTATACTATATAATTAGTTATCACATAAAATGTATATAGGCGCCTTAGAGACATACTAGTTATTAGGGCGCCTCTCAAACAAATGTATTATTATTATTATTATTATAGTTTTTTATGGTGATTTTGTAATATTAATTTGCTTACTACGTCATATTTATGTTGGGACTAATAACAAAACAGGTTGATCAATAAGATTAACTTGGGTCATAGTTTACATAGTAAAATGGGTCAATCAGCCACATTAGGTCACGGTCGTTAGATCAGCCAAGTTAGATAGGTCCTAGCTAGGAAAAAGGCCATATGAAACAGGTCAATCGGGTAAATAAAAATTAGGTCATGAATGGAACAGGAATCATTATCAAGCATGAATCGCCCAATAAACTAGGTCATTGCTCAAAAAACATGTCAATGTACCACATTTAACTAGAGAAATGCACAGAAAAAAAACTTTTCCTCTGATGAGACTCGAACCCACGACCTCCGGTACTCTACCAGTTGTTCTATTAGGTGCTCTAATTCATAGAGCCATATTGGCTACCCCAATTAGCATCGCACATTTAACTAGGTCAGTGCTCAGAAAATAAAACAGGTCGATGTACCACATTAAACTGGGTCGTGGGAGGAAAAGGAATAAAAATAATAATAAGATTCATAGTAACCTCCGTTGCCATGATAGTGGCATGTATGCCATTCCCTTTGGTACGATGAAAGTCAAGCATATCGAGAAGGGGGAAGTCACTGCACACGTCGCCATTCATCACGAAGAAATAATCGGGATTCCCGGCGAGGATCTGGTCGCGGAAATGGTAGATGCCACCGGCGGTACCCAGGCACGTATACTCCTGGAGGTACCTGCGTCGGTCGGAGAAGCAAGTCATACGCGCTTCTCGTGAACTTTACGCAGGTGTTTTTTATTAGAGAATGTTGTTACTGTGAACTAGATCGTGTTGCTATATATTGATACTCTATTCCTGCATAATCTGAGAAAATGTCCGAGCCACACGTCAGGTATTCAGGAAAATCATGTACATATTATATTATGACATGTATTCTACGAATACTATTCACAATGTGTTGAAACTATAAAGATAAAGGGCGACACCTTTTATATAGACTAACTGGTTTATTGATCACAAGCTTTCGCATAAACACTCTGCTTCATCAGGTGATTCATGCTGATGATCGCTTGATGAAGCAGAGTGTTTATGCGAAAGCTTGCGATCAAAAGTTGAGATATTCATTGATTTATACAGATCTAGGCAATATCAATACTTTCACATTTTGAAAGTCGCAGTGCTCTCCAAAATTATTTCATTACCGAGGATATCAATGAATATTGATGAAGATACCCGAGTAAAATTGTCGCCGGTCAAAGGAACGCGACACTGGATATATTAGGTGCACATAACCAACTTCGACTTTCCATAAGTACCGCAGGAGCTCCGATTACTGTTACCGTATATACGCGCCTATAAGATGGTTTTTAAAAACAAAATTTTGACCCTTAAAGTCTACCCCCTCACCCATAGCATAGTGGTATGGTAGATATTGTAAATATTGTAAATATAGTGTATATACAATGTTAATATGTATATCGATAGGCCTTATATTACTACAATAAAAAATATAATCAACACATTTTGCGTTCGTCACATTTATTAGAATAC
>WURV02063783.1:0-21388 GCA_011762755.2 Epimenia babai | reverse complement strand
GCCCTCAAACGTGGGCATCGAACCCGGAAGGAAACGAAGCCATGCGAAAGATCAAGATTAGGAGCAAGCGGCAGCTCAACGCACACAACGCAGCCGACGCGGCCGTCCTCGCCAATCGAGCGAATCGGGCTCGGGCTGCGGTCGGTCGCGGTGGCGCGCGCGTGCCGTCACCCGAGGAGGTCGAACGCTTCGCGGTCGGCGGGTGCAATGGCGGGTGCTCGGCACCGATCGTCGTGCCCTCGGCGTCGTGCAACGACTGCTATCACGAGATCGCCCAACGCTATCGATGTCCGATCACTGTGGTGTCGGGTGGGCTTTCCGCCGTCGTCGGCCAGCAGCAGTTCTCGTTCGGTGTGGAGCCCTCGCTGAGCAACTACTTCCTACCGCTGCGGGTGCGGCTCTCGGCGCGCAACCGTGAAGACCTGTCGCAGACGATGTTGTGGCGACTCACCGCGGTGCTCGTAAAGAAGTTCCCGCAGGAGAGCTACCACGAGCCCAACCCCGACGCGGACACCGTGGTGGGCGTGGAGTCGGTTGCGTACGACGGCGTGACCTCGGGGAAGATGCCGGGGTTTGAAGTGGCGTGGGGCCCGTTCGCGAGGAGTGCCTTGGCGGACAACCTCGAACTGTTTGGGTGGAGCCCGCACGAAGTGGACACCACCATTTCTCCACGTGCGGAGATCTGGGGCTACTGCATCGACACGTTGCCCGAGGGGTGGAAGTGCGGGCACCACCCGGGGATGAAGGAGCCTCCACGCAATCCGCCTCCCCCGCCCAACAACGACAACGGCAACCCGATGACGCCCCCGTCGTCGTCGGTGCCGATCGGCTGACACTCACCTGCTCGCTGTCTCTTTGCTGGAATCACCCATGGCTACGAACAACCGACAGCCGCGGCTGGGAGCCGCCTATGTCACTGAGCGGACCTCGCCGGGCGTGCGCGTGTTCGGGGTGGTCTCCAACGACGGGACGGCGGCGGGCCTTCGGCCGATCACAGAGCGGGTGCGCACCTTCAACAGTGGCTGCGCGGGATGTGAACACTTGTGGATGGTGGGGAGCACCGCTCGGGAGGCCCTTCGATGGTCGCCCGAGCCCTCGGGGCCACGCACGCTGAGTCATCACGACTCGGGGCGGCAGTCGGTGATGCGACTTCGCATCGTGACCTCCGGCTCGGCGCTCGGCACCACGTATGAGGTCGACCTCGGGCAGTCGCTAGAGCTGGTGGCGGAGTCGCTCTACGTGGAGATGCTCGCGCCCGAGGGTGCGATGGAGGTCATTGATGGGGGCGCGACACCGCAAGAGGGGCTGCTCTTTGAGAGCCTTTGCTTGGTTCGCCTGCTACGACTCGAAACGTCGCGGGGCCTCAGCTCCGCGCAGCTCACCGAAACGGTGCGGCTCCAGCAGAACGCATCCCACACACTCCGAGTGCCCGCGGGGGCGCGTCGACTCTCGCTGTACGGGGAGTTTCCCAACGGCGTGCACGTAGCGCGATGGCTTCGAGGCGTACCCGGCTCGGCCTCGGTACTGCTGGGCACCATTCACACAACCTTCGGCTTGCCGCGGTGGGACATCGACGTGCCCTCGGCGAGCCACATTCGCATCGAGCCGTACCCCGGGGTTCGAACCTTCACGTTTGTCTGGACCATTGTCCCCTAAGGAGACCGACTGCCGTGTACAACCTGGGACTACGACTGTCGGAGCTTCCGACCCAGAGCGTGCTCGAGGGGCTGCTCAATGTGGTCGCGTGGCACAACGCGAGCTGGTACCTGCGCGAGTGGATCGCCTATCGCGAGCCACCCGCCAACGCCTCCGACGCGGGAGTCCGCTGGCACCCCGACGCTCCCGCGACCCAGGCGGTGTTTCAAGATGCGGCGCTGGTGTTTGCGCGGCGGTGGGCTTCGTGCGGTCCGATCGCGGCGATCTCGGTTGGGTACGCGCAGGCGCTTGACCAATTGCGAGGCGTCGCGCCGCCGCGAACACGCGACCAACACCGCGTGGTGCTCCTGCCCCAAGGGCGACTTCGCGAGGAGCGGCAGTGGCACGCGTATCACCTGGCCGGCCATCGGCTGATCGACCCCACGGCTCAGATGAGGCGCACATGAAACGACGACAACGGCAATGGGGAATACTCGGGCTGCTCGGGCTCGGGGGCTTGCTGATGGCGGGCTTTGCCTCTGCGGACGACGACGACGAGCCCGTCGACGATGACGATGGCCGGGACGACGACGAGCCACAAACCGGCGACGACGACCCCGCGTCTGCCGACGATGACGATCCCCCAGCGACGGACGAGCCCTCCGACGACGACGACCCGCCGAGCGACGACCCACCAGCGGATCAGCCGACGGACGATGACGACCCGCCGAGCGACGATCCGTTCGGAGACCTTCCACCGCCACCCCCCACGGATGAGCCGCGTCCGCGACCGCCGCGGGCCCCCCTGGAGCCGCGACCAACGCCCGCACCCGATCCCGTCGAGGACGATGACGATCCACCAAGTGACGAGCCCCGCCCCCCGAGGGCGCCGACGCGCCGTGATGGGCCGCCCTGGTCCGAGCTGATTGACCCGTATCCGCGCGGTGGCGTGTTCTACCAAGTCGTCAAAGACGATCGCTTTGGAGGCACGAACAGCAGCCGATCGATCGCGTATCGGTTCCTCCTTTCGGAGGCGTATCTCGCCGCCATCGAAGTCGGCGGGATGGGTCACGAGGACGCGCTCACCTGGGCGGCCGCCGTAGGGCGACAAGACAAGCTTCGCCTCGCGGCGATCGACCTGTTCCAGTGCTCGGGGTGGAACGACGCGATGTACGGGGCCAACCCGGTCGCGGTGTCGCGGGCGAGCGCCAACAACCGCTCAATCCTCCTGCGCCCTGTGCATGCGCCGAACTACGACCTCCTCGAAGCAGGCGAGGCCCCGGTCCGCAACGTGACGATGGGCGGGAACCCAGCCGACGGGAGCATGCGGAAGTACGAGCTTTTGTGGTGCCCCGCGATCAACCGCGTGCTGCTGTGGGACACGGGCGGCGCGGCGATCTCCACGTACGAGATGGTGTGGGAGGACGACAACTCGATGGAGAACCCGCCGCCGTGGGTGATGAACCTTGGAATCGACGACGAGTCGGGCGCGCTGTCGGGGAGCTTTGGTTGCCCAGGCTCGGACGGCAAATTGGACGTGGAGGAGGACTGAACCATGCGGTGCGGCGCGAAGTACGACCAACTCCTTGTCACCGAAGACGGCAAGACGATCGAGGAGCCGTGGACCTGGTACCCGGGTCCGATGGACTACGACGAGTGGTACGACGTGGCCCATCGAGTCGGACGCGAAGTGTACCGACGTTGGCACTGGTTTCTGTCGATTGAAGACAGGCTCTCGAAGCTCGAGAACCCACAACCGGCCGAGGCCTATCCCGAGCGTGACCAACTGACGTTCATGCTCCGGGGGTTCGACGCCAAGCTCGACGATCTGGGGCACGTGCTGATCGACATGGTTGAGCACCCCGAGTGGACGTGGGAACCCGCGATTCAGCGGGCGATCGCGGCGGCGCAAGACGGCACGTGCGTGCTGGAGCTGCTCGACAACGCCGCGGAGTACTACCAGCGGCCCATCGTCCCCGAGACTCAATCGCCGCGACAGCCCGGGACAGGAACGATGGGCGGCGGCGATGGGGGCAAGGCCGAGAAGGCCGGGTGGGGCAGCGTAGTTATTACAGGCGGACTGATCGCAGGCGGCGTCGCGTGGTGGCGGAAGCGAAACAGCAAGAAACGAGTGACGGGATGAGCAGACGAAAAGGAAGCAAGGGACTCGGTGCGGCGATCGGCGTGGGGGTGCTCCTCGCCGCGGGCGCGGCGTTCGCAGGTCAATCGGGGAGCGGTAGCTCTGGCAGCGGTGGCGGTGGCTCGGGAGGTTCTGGAGGCGGAGGCGGCGGCTCGGGCTCGGGCAAGGGAGGCGGTGGTTCAGGTGGAGGTGGCACAGGTGGAGGTGGCACAGGTGGAGGCGGCACAGGTGGAGGCGGCACGCCGACCACGGAAGATGTCGACCCGGTCAGTCCCGGCCCCGCGGGCAAGGGCAAAGTGTTTGGCGACGCCTCCGATCCTTCGAAGTGGCCTGCGGATTTCGACTTTGGCAGCAATCAAGTCTGGATCTCCCCCGACTGTGACCTCGTGGTGGAGGGGCACCTGTTTCGGCCCGCGGTAGATGCCAGCTTCGTCAGCGCGATCGAGCCAACCGAATACCCCGGCTACCAACCAGGCGAGGAGGTGGTGGCAACACTCGCGGTCGACCCCACAAACTCGATCGCCGGGTTCACGGACTGGTCGATGGATCGCGGCTACCCGGACGCGCCGCCGTCGTTCGTAGCGTGGGTGTCGGAGCACTTTGCTTCCATCGAGCGTGTGGAGCCTTCGGTGCCGGCGACCAGCATCATCGCGGAGATCGTCCGCCAACTCTCTCCGCTGTGCATGGACGTCCCCGACCCTTCGCAGTTTTGGGGTGTGGGCCTCACCGCGTGGGTCGTCGACATGCTCGCGTGGCTCGACGCGTACCTCCTCGAGTGGTGGGGTTGGGCGATCGACTTTGACCCGACGACCGACGGCGATCCCCCGAGCCCGGACGCACCGTGAAGACGTGGATCCCATGGGCCGTTGCGCTTGGCGCGGGAGTTGGCGTGATGGTGCTGAGTAGGACGAGCCGCGCGGCGGATGCGAGCTTCATCGTCGACCGGCGGGAGCACGCGAAGCTGTCGGACAAAGCGGCCCCACACACGCGCTCGCGCCCCGAGGAGGACGTGTACGCGCTCGTGCTGCATCAGATGGGGTTCTCCCGCGGGAGCGACCCCAGCAAGTACGACGGCGTCACAGCGCATTACCTGGTGCTGCCCGACGGCGGTGTCTACCAACTGCACGACCACACGATGCGGCTGCCCGCCGCGAGCGGGCTGAACTCGGGGTCGGTGTCGGTGGAGTTTGCGGGGAACTTCCCCAGCAAGGCGCGGAGCACCGACCCTTCGGCGTTCTGGAGCCCCGACACCCACGGGATGAACCAGCTCACCGCGGCGCAGGTTCAGAGCGGGCGGCGGCTGGTCGACCACTTCGTGAAGCAGGGATGGCTCACCCATATCTTGGCGCATCGCCAGGGTGGAGAGCAGCGGCAGAACGACCCGGGCCCCGACGTGTGGCGCGAGGTGGGGGCGTGGGCTGTTCACCAGCACGGGCTCGAGTGGGGCGGCAAAGACTTCGCCGTCAGCGGCGGGCAGCCGATTCCCGAGGCGTGGTGGGGCTCCACGGGAGGGGCAGCGGTCGCATGAACCGAAACGCACTGTGGATTGGGCTCGGCGTAGTGGGCCTCAGTGGTTTGGCGCTGGCCGGCTCGGCCAACGCGGCGCCCCCACGCGCGGGCCGAGGCAACGGAGGACCGCCATCGGTCGACGCCGTGCGTGGCCTGGCGAGGGAGGCGGGGCTTGCCGAGGTGTGGGTCGATTTCTTCGCCCTCGTGGCGTGGCGGGAGAGCAAGGGCAACCCTGCCGCCCGCAACGTCTCGGAGAAGGAGGCGGCCAAGTCCGCGGAGTCCTACGACAAGAACGTCCATCGTCTCGGGGAGTGCGGGCACCCTCGGTCGGCGTATGTGTTCGGCTCGGGCGGGTGGTTTGGTTTCCTGCCTTCGGTGGGGTTGACCCAGCTCGGGCCTGAGTATCGGTGCCTGCCGCCCTCGTCGGTGTTTGAGCCTCGTGTCGCGATGGCCATGGCCGTGGGGTTCGCTCGTGGGCTGATGCGATGGAGGCGGTTTCAGGACGCGCCGACCTGGCTGAACCTCCGCCTCATGTGGGGCTCGCCCAGCGAGGGCGGCGACAGCGATGCGCTCGCGCGCGTTCGCGACAAGTACATGGCCGACGCGCGCGACGTGGGCTTGCCCGCCGCGTGGCTCGACGAGGAACCACCACCTCTCCCGATGAAGGCGGCGGAGGTCTTGGCGCGTCTGCAACTCAGCACACACGAAGGGACACAGTCGTGAAATCAGGCAACGCAATGAAGTGGGGGTTGGCCGTCGCGGTCATCGGGCTCGGTGCGCTCGCGGCAGGGTCAGCCAGCGCGGCAGGTGATGACGACAACGCGACCGGCGACGACAACGACCCGCCGAAGGGGGGCGGCGACGGGCCGACGACCAACGACTTCAACGAGGTTGGGGTCCGCCACGGGGTCCGCTTCGAGGGGTGTCGCCACTTCGAGCTGGTCGACGGGGACGCCATCGAGGCGTGGGGCATCAACAACTCTTGGGAGTTCCGCGAGTGGGCCTTTTCGCTGGACGAGCTGCGCGCGAACCCTGAGCCCGCGGTGCTCAAAGCCTTCGGCATGCTGTTTCCCGAGTGCCCGTGGCCGCCGCCTGCGACGACCACGTTCGGCCCCGAGCGGATTGGTTGGGCCGACGCGATGGCTGCCGTGAAGATAGCCGCCGCGGACTTCGACCTGGCCGATAGCAGCGAGCCGAGCCCCGCGGTGGCGAGTTCGATGGTTACGCGCGTGCTCGCCCTCGGGTTCCGCGGCGTCGTGTTTGGCGGAGGGGGCGGCGGATGAGCACATCGGACGACGGCGAAGGCTTCGTCGACCTGGTCCTCAAGGGGGTCGCGTTTGCCCTCGGCGCGGGGTTGACCACAATGATCAGCCGTCGCTTGTTCGGCGATGAGCGGCAGATCGTCGTGGTGGTCGATCGCGAGTCACTCTGCGAAGCGGAGGACATCGACGAGGCAGCCGACGCGGAGGCAGAGGCATGATGGCCGTGGGGGCCGCGATTGGCATGGGCCTCACGCTCGCCGTGCTGATGGCCGCGCGCGGTGACGCAGATGGTGGCGTGCCCGTCGGGTCGATCCGCCCACAGTGTGGTGTCTCGATCGTGCTGTTCGCACCCGATGGGCCTGAGGCCAACATCATCGACGCGGCCACGGGAGGCTTCGGGTATTCGCATGTCGCCCTCGATGGCTGCGAAGCTGATGAGAACGGTGAGCCGCTGTATATCGACTGTCGGCCAGGCCTGGGGGTGGCTCGGGTGCTCGCGTCGCTCTACGAAGGCCGCCCGCACATGCGGGTGTGGTTGCCGCTGGCGGAGGGGCGAGAGCTGTACGGCTGCGCGCGCGGGCGTGTGGGGATGCCGTACGACACGCTCGGCCTCGTCGTGCCGAAGACGGGTCCCGTGGGTGGGGTTATCTGTTCGCAACTGATCTACGAGTGCATGCCCGCGCGCTTGCGGGCGACGATCCCCGCGTGGCCGGAGCATCGGCCAGTTGCCCCCAACGATCTGGCGCGTGGGCTCGGGGTCGAGCTCGGCGGCGAGGATGTTGTGCTGTGAAAAGGAATGCTGACGATGAGTAGACTGTTGTTGATCTTGGGTGCGGGAGCAGGCGTCGTGGCGTTGGCTTCGGCGATGCAGAACGACGGGGACGATGAAGGCGAGGACACGCCCTCGTCGGACGACACGCCGCCCGTTGAGCCCGAAGGTGGGGACACTCCCGAGCCGTCGTATGGGGAAGACACACCGAAGGCGCCGTCGGGGGGAGACTTGCCGCCGAGCCGAACGCCAACGCCAACGCCCACGCCGACAGGAGACTTGCCCGTCGAGCCTCGGCCGTCGCACTCGTTCGACCCAGTGCCGTATGCCGCCTACACCCGGGGGCCGTACACGATCGACCTGACGGGGTTGAGCACGGGGGTGCGGTGGCGGGTGTATTTGACCGCTGCCCATCCGCCGACGGAGGCCGCCAAGGACACGGTGGCGGTGGGGTCGAACGTGGAGCTGAGTGATGAGGACGCTCGCGTGGCCGCGGAGGCATACGTGGACACGTTGATGGTGGAGCCCGACGAGCCAGCGTTGCCGCTACCGCCTGTGCCCACGCCCGATGGCGCCGATGGTGCGGCCGCGCCAGCTCCCACGGTGCCGCCATACCCTGCACCGCCGAAGCCCCCGTTGCTTGTGGGGACTCGGCCAGACGGGTTGTCGGCTTCAACGCCAGTCGTGCAGAAGCATGGGCTCAACGTGTCGGACGGCTGCACGCGGATCGAGGTCGACAGCGTGGTGACGTGGATCGCGTGGGCGGAGCCGTGGGTGCGCGATCGGGTGGCGTGGATGCCTCGGCAGAAACTCGTGGAGGGGTTGCTGGCGGTGAGCTTTCCGGGGTGTAGCTGGGACTTGGCGAAGGTAAAGGTCGCGGGTGGGCGGCCGCTGGTGGATACGTTGGCGACTGTGGATTCGGAGTACTTCGCGAAGGCGCGGGCGGGAGTAGCGTGGCCCGAGCAGGAGGCGTGGGAGGCGTTGCCGCTGGAGCGCGCCGTTGCGGAGCTGGTGGGGGGCGTGGCTCCACCCGTGGCGCCGCCTGAGTTCGCGTTTCTCGGGTACCACGTGGAGATCGTGGAGAAGGGCGAGGACTGGGGCTGGTACGGATGGCGGCGCGGGAAGCATGGCGGGTCGGCCGAGCTCGTGGGTGCGTCCGTGGGGACGCCTGAGGCCGCTGTGGTTGACGCACAGGTCGTCATCTCCACGCTCCCGGGCTGACTACCAACGGCCGCAGTTCGGGATGCTGCGGGCGCGAGGGCGGATAGGGGTACAAGCGCAGGATTTGATGGTGCCCCCAAGTATCGAAGCCGGTCGGAGGCCTTCTTTCCACAAGATCCGTACTCGGAAATGAGCTCGGCCGTGGTCAATCGGGATGGTCTGGCACGCGGCGAGAGAGGCTGATTGCGAGTTTTCAACCGGGATGCTGCGGCGTGAGAGGCCCGGGGGCGACACGCATTGGCCGAGGTTGTGACGTGAGAGACCGATTGCGGGTGTCCAACCGGGATGCCGCGGCGTGAGATGCCCGGGGGCGGGACGACGCGGCCCCGAGCTCGCGACGGCAGCGGCGCAAAGCGGGCGTGCCCCGCCCGCTGCGGCTGCCCGCCCGCTCACCCATCCTCGTGCACGTCGATCGCCCTGGGCGGCGCTGGGCAGCGCGGGGCCGCACGACTTCGAGGCCACCGCCAAGGGCGTGCCGCCCGAGGCCAGAGTGATCATTGGGGAGTTCTCGAATCGGTCTCGTGTCACTGTTCTCGCTATGGGGTGAGCGCGAAATCGAGCAGCCCGAGGGACCGCGAAAGTGGCTCAAGTGGCCCGCCTACGGATTCGACGACCTCCCAACGAGCCACGATGAGCCGCGTGGTTCCGCGTCCCGCCTGCGCTACAGTCCCACCCCAACCGATGTCGGCGTCCAAGGAACAAACCTCGAGTCCCTCGGCAGCGCTCGGGGAGCTGACCGGCACCGTGCTCGAGCAGCGCTACGAGCTGGGCCGCGTGCTGGGCTCGGGCGGGATGGGTGCCGTGTTCGCGGCTCGTCACCTGCGGCTGGACCGACCGGTGGCGATCAAGGTCCTGCGGCCGATGTACGCGGCCGAGGGCGAGTACATCGAGCGGTTCCTGCGCGAGGCCAAGGCGGCCTCGAAGATCCGGCACCGCAACGTGGTGGAGATCCACGACTACGGCGAGGCCAAGGGCGGACTGGTGTACTCGGTGATGGAGTACCTCGTCGGGCAGGATCTCCAGCAATTGCTGAGCGCGCGACCGGACAAGCGGATCCCGTGGGCGGAGGCGTGCGGGTTGCTGGCGCAGATCGCCAGCGGGCTCAAGGCGGCCCATGGACAGCAGGTGATCCACCGGGACATCAAGCCGGCCAACTGCTTCGTGACCGAGGAAGACGGCGAGCCGTTGGTCAAGCTGGTCGACTTCGGGATCGCGCGGATCGAGGGCAGCGACCGAGGCGCGACGCTGACGGGGGCGGCCCAGGTGCTCGGGACACCGAGCTACATCGCGCCAGAGCTGGCGCAGAAGGAGTGTCCCGCGAGCCCGCAGTCGGACATGTACGCGCTCGGAGTGGTGGCGTACCGGATGCTGACCGGACGGGTGCCGTTCGGTGGGGCGACGGTGTTCGAGATCTTGAGGCATGCGTGCTTCGATCCGGTGCCGCCGATACGCGCGCGGGTGCCGGAGCCGGTCGAGCGGTTCGTGATGGAGCTGCTGGCCAAGGAGCCCGAGCAGCGGCCGGCAGATATGCAGGCGGTACGGCAGCGCTTGGTCGCGCTGAGCCGGGAAACGATCGGGGCGCAGGCGGTGGTGATCCCTGTTTCGAGCGGGCTGCCGCTGAGCCCCGGGCACAGCGTGCCGCCGCCGGGCGCGACGGAGCACACGCTGGTGCAGCGTGAGGAGGCCGGCGTGAGCACGGAGGGCTCGGGGTCCACGGGGGCTGGGGCCGATACGGAGCAGCCCGCGGCGCGAGAGGTGGGGATCACGGCGGTGATGATGGAGCCGCTGCCCGAGAGCCTGCGGCGGCCTGCGCCGAGACCCGCCGAGGCGCCTCCACGATTGGTCGTGGCGGCCGCGGCCGGCGCACCGCAGCGGCCGGTGATCGACGCGACGTCGGCCCCCGGGGCCTCGCCGTTTCCCTCGGGCGAGACGGTGCCCGCGATTGGCGAGGCGATGTTGCGGAGCCTCGAGCAATCGGGGACCGTCGACCGGCCTCGCCGCAAGGCATGGCTGTGGGCCGGGCTCGGCGGGGTCGTGGTGCTTGTCGCGGGTGCATTTGCAGTGCCCACGATGATGGGGGACGCCGATGGTTCGGGGGATACACCCGCGGCCGAACTCACGAAGGCAGTCGTGAACCACGGCTCACCCGAGTTGACGCAGAGCACCGGGGCGGTCGCGAGCACCGACGAGCCTGTCGAATCGTCCGGATTGCTCGTGGTCGCAGCGGCCGAGGGGACGACATCCGTCGATGTCGAGGCGTCCGCGCCGACGCCATCGTCGTCCGATGGCGAGCGGAGCAGCTCATCGGAGGATGGTGGACTCGAGCCCGAGCCTTCGCAGCCGCGACCCAGGCCGGCCACGGTGAAGAAGTCCAAGCCCAGAGCGCCAGCCAAGCCGGCGGGCCCGCCGAAGGACTCGGTGGTGCTCGAGCAGCTGAGTCGGACGATCGCCAAGCGCTGTGCCGAGGACCTCGGCGGGAGTTCGGTGACCGTGAAGTTCCTGGTCAGCCCATCGGGTGGTGTGAGCAGCGTCGTCGCCTCGGGACCCGCGGATGCGTGCGCGAAGGTCCAGATCCAGGGGGCGAAGTTCCGGCCGCGTACCCGCAGAACACCGGTCAAGTTCACGGTGAAGTGAGGCAATCATGAAGAATCGTTGGGTTCATCGTCGTTGGTTGGTGTCCGTCGTGGTTGCGGGGATGGCCGGTTCGTCGCTGACGCTCGCCTCTTCGCGGGCTCGAGCGGAGACCAGGCTCACTCCTTCCGCAACGGCGCCCGATTCCGATGAGCTGTTGACGCAAGCCGAGCGGCAGCACGCGGCCGGCGAGTATGCGCAGGCAGCCCGGTCGTACTCGGCGGTCTACGAAGTACTGCCTGTCGAGGACCAGAGCGATTTGCTCGGAGAGATCGCGCTGGACAACGCGCTGGCGGACTACCAGTTGGCGTACGAGCAGCAGCCAGACGTGACGCTACTCGAGGAGCCGATAGCGTTGCTCGAGGCCGTGGTGCAAGCACGCGGCGAAGCGACACCACCGCGGATCGACAGTGAGCTGGAGCGGCTACGGGCGGAGCTTCGCGAACTGACCACGCAGGCCGGGCAGGCCGAGCCGGCCGGGCAGGCCGAGCCGGCCGCGGTTCCCGACATCGATGTGCAGGAGCCACTAGGAGATGCTGAGCCGGACGAGTCCACGGTGGCTCCACCGGCGGACGAGCCCGAGCCGAAGCCGACGACGAACCGCAAGGTCGACGCGGTGATCCCCGCGAGCGGGTTGGTCGGTGTGGTGGCAGGCGTGGCGCTTATCGCAGCCGGAGCGTGGAACTTCAGATTGGTCGATAGCCGCGGCGAAGCGCAGTTGACCGCCCTCGAGCAGGAGGCGAGGTTCACCGAAGCCCAGCGGGAGGAGTACCGAGCCGAGGTTGCGCAATGGCAGCAGCCACGGCGCGACGCAGCGACGGGGCTGGTGGTGGCGGGCTCGGTGCTAGCGGCGGCGGGTGTCGGGATTACAGCGTGGGGGGCGGTGCGGATGAAGCGGCACGGTCGGACGCGCGCGCGTGCGGGCCTCAGGGTCCCGATGGTGTCGCGAGAGCGACTGGGGCTCGGGGTTTGGGTGGAGTTTTGACGGGGCGAAATGCGATGAACAGGCGATTCTGTGGGTGGGGTGTGATGGGGTTGTTGGTGGGATGCGTAGGTCCAGCGCCAGGTCTGCCGGAGGTGATGACGCAATCGGGGAGCGGGACGACGAGCGAGTCGTCGGGGAGCGGGACGACGAGCGAGTCGTCGGGGCCGGGGACGACGAGCGAGTGCGGGAACGAACTGATCGAGGAGGGAGAAGACTGCGATGGCGCGAACTGGGAAGGCGCGACGTGCGAGAGCCTGGGGTTCGTGGGCGGTGCTCTTGCCTGTAGCGCGACGTGTGGATTCGAGACCGGCGGTTGTTCGAGCTGCGGGAATGGAGAGGTTGACTCGGGGGAGGAGTGCGACGGCTCGGACTTGAACGCAGAGACCTGCGCGAGTTTGGGCTATAGCGGGAGCGGGCTGTCATGCGCGGGATGCGAGTTGGATGCGTCCGGGTGCGGTCCGATACCAGGGATGGTGGATGTACCTGGGGGGGTGTTTACGATGGGCTCACCGACGGGTGACTCCGCACCGGTGAGGGTGGTCGATGTTGACCGGTTCTGGATGGATCAGACAGAGGTGACGGTGGCGGCGTACCAGGATTGTTTTGACGCTGGAGTATGCAGCGCACCGAACACGACCGCCTCCTGCAACTGGATGGTCCCGGGGCGGGAGGACCACCCGATCAACTGCGTCGACTGGTTTCAAGCCGAGGCGTACTGCGGTTGGGCTGGGGCAGGGACGAAGCGACTGGCGACGGAAGCGGAGTGGGAGAAGGCGGCCCGAGGGACGGACGCGCGAGAGTATCCATGGGGAGATGCACCAGGGCCGAGTTGCAGTCATGTCGTGATGAATGACGGCGGCTGGGGATGCGGGACCGATGCAACGATGGCGGTAGGGAGCAAGCCATTGGGGAACTCGCCGTATGGAGCACAGGACATGTCAGGCAATGTTTGGGAGTGGGTGTTGGACTGGCATGCGATCTACGAGCCAGGAGATACGGACAATCCAACAGGCCCGGCGATGGGCACAGCTCGCATCGCCCGCGGGGGCGGCTGGATCGACCACAACCCAGACTACTTCCGCGGGGACTTCCGCTTCTTCGACAACGAGCCGACGTACCGCTTCTTCTATGTCGGATTTCGCTGCGCCAGGACACCGCCCGCTGCGCCCTAATCGCACGGTTCCATCGAGTTCTCCCGTAACCCTCGATCCTTGATCCTCTAACCCTTGACCAGCGATGCCTCCATCTGAAGAAGAAGTGGGGCCGCAGCGCCAGCGCTGACCTTGAGGTGCGCACGGACTCCGGGACTTCGTGCGCACATGACGGCCTAGCCTCGGTCCGTCAGGCACTCCGTCAGCGTGGGGAGACGCTCCGCCTCGGGTTCGGGTCCCCGGGCCTCGCACACCCGCTCCATCGGTCGGCTGAGAGGTGAGGACCAGGACGCGGCGAGATCCTCGATCTTCGCGCCGCGGCCCAGCTCCACGAGCACCCGCCGCAGCCGCGGCTTGTGCTCGATTCCCAGCTCACGGAGTGAGTCGCACCCGAGCGCACGCAGTACATCGGCGGGCTCTCGGCCGAGCGCGTTGGCGATGGCCTCGACTTCGATACGCACGTCTACGATCTCAAGCGTCGGACGGCGAGCCCCACGAGTTCGTGCGGGGCGCCGCTGTGCCCCGCGCAACGTGGTCGCGACCGATTGGAGCGACGTCGATGCTTCCAGCGCCGCCAAGATCGACGCGCTCGTGGCCGCGGTTGGCTCAGTCGTGGTGGTGTGCTCCTGGGCATTGCGGGGTCGATCGACGGCGCGTTGACGCCTCGCGCGTCGTTCGAGCGCTTTGACCACCAGCTCGTCGAGCCACCCCGAGAACACGTACCCCGATCGCCAACGATCGGCGGGGAGTTCTCCCGCTTCCACCAGCTCCGCCACGAGGTGCACGGCCTCGTGAATCTCCGTGGCTGTCCGATCTTCGTCCAGCAGCGCGCGCAGCTTCGTGCTCAACGTCAGCGCAGGCAGCTCAAGCCCGTCGGGCGTACGCGGTCGAGGCCATGGGCCGAGCCCGTTCGGGTCACCACCGTGCAGTCGCCACCGTCGCAGCTTCGCGAGCTGCTCACTCTGGCTCTCGATCTCCTGCCCACCCGCTGGGGGGGATCTCCAATTGGACGAGGTGAGAGAGAGAGAATTGTTAACTGGTAGTTCTATAGAGGTAGTGTGGCCATTTTTGGCCGCTCTCGCGGCCATTTCTGTCCGGGTCCGGTCATTTTTGGCCGCCCGCGCGGCCATTTCTGTCCGGCCGTGGCCATTTTTGGCCGCGTGTTCGTCGGGTTGGAGTGTGACACATTCGTGCCGTTCCGCCTCGATGGGGTCACGCTCGGCATCTTCCGAGCATGTATTCCTGCGGCCGGGTGGTGTCCTTTCGTCCGCGTCGGCGAGACCGCCGACGTCGCTTCGAAGCCACCAACCTTCGCGAAGTCCTCCGTGGCGAAACTGGATGTCCTCGACGATCACGTCGATGTTCCGCAGCTCTTGCAGATAGCGCCGAAGAGTACGGCCACTCTCGATACAAAGGTGCTCAATGACGACTTCGCGACTGGGCCACACAAAGAGATCTCGCCCCGCGTATCTCCATAGGTAGGCAAGTAGAAGCTTAGCCCCCTTGGTGAGCTTCAAGCTATAGTGGGAGATCGGCATATCAACCATGCGCGACTCCTAGGCCGTTCGAATCTATCGATCTTAAGTGGAACAATTGAACAATGCCGAAGCGTGCAATCGCCGATGGCTGATGATGTTCACAAGTCGAGACGAATCGCCGCGGCCCGACGTCACAACGCAGGCGCCCGCAGGCCGACGTCGGAACCTCCTCACGCACGCGGCGTGGCTGTACCGCCGAGGCCGCTCGGCCCCGTCGACGGTCATGCGCAACGTTCATGGCGCACCTTCCTCACCGTCTCGTGGCAACTATCCGAGCACACGATGGTGCTTCGATGCTCGCGTGCCGAGGACCAGAACAGAGCGCGCCACGGAGGACGCAGGCAGCCCGTAGCGCCGCACACGTGGCACTTCCACAAGCGGCGCCCCTTCGCGTCCCTGCCAGCTCGGCAATCTGACGCGAGCTTGGGGAGTCGAACGCGCGCAGATCTGGCGAGGCGGACTCCATTCGCGTCCGCGACCAACACGTACCCGCGGCTGCCATCGACATCGAGGCTCGACCGCCGAACCACCGTCGCGTACCCCGAGCGCCATTGCAGCCGGACCGTGTCGCGGTGGATCTCCACCACTACGCCTTCACGGTTGGCCCGCCGCGGGTCGAGATCTCGGTATCGTTGGCCCAACCGTACGCGCGCCACCATCACGACACCTCCAGTTTCAGTTGCCGTGCTCCGTGCACAGGCGCCTCCAAAAGGTCGAGCTGGGGGCGGGTCTTCGCCACCCGCCGCTCCGCCACCGCGGCCCAGTGGGCGTCGCGCTCCCACCCGGCCACCGCGCGGCCGAGCCGGACCCCCGCGACCAGCGTGGTCCCCGAACCCGCGAACGGGTCAGCGATCGCCTCCGAAGGATCCGTGAAGTCGCGGAGGATCGCTTCCATCAACCACAGCGGCTTCTCGGTGGGATGGCGGGGGCGGCCCGCTTCACGTCGCGCGGTCGGCCCTCGATAGGAGAGCGGCCGACCGCCGCCGTTCCAGCGCTTCGCCTTCGGCCGCGCCCCGTTCTTGGCGTGGGCGACGACGATCGCCTCGGCCGGCGACGCCGGTCGCGTGCCCGTGAGCTGCGGGGTGGCGTTGGTCTTGAGCCAGATCCCCACCTGCACGGGTTCAAGGCCCGCGGCGGCGAGGTCCTCACACCAGGCGCCCGCGCCTTCGAGGTCGCTGAATAACACCACCCAGCGCCGCACGACCGTAGCGATCGCGACGGCGGCGTTGCGGCGAACGTCAGGAGTAAGCGCTTCGAATCCCAGCTCTTGGGCAGCCCGTGCACCGCCCGCGCCCTTGCGCATCGTTCGGTGTCCACGGTGCACCTTCGTGCTGAACGCCGGATCGCCGATCACGTGATCGACGGGTTCGTATGCCGTGAGGCCAAGCTGGGGATCGAAGACGTCGGCGCAGGTCAAACTGACCCGCACCGTGGGCCCCCCTTTGCCGTCGCGAGCTGCCAGACGATCGCGTCTCGGCCCCGCTGTGTGGGTCGTACGGTTCCGCTGTCTTCAATGAGCCTGTCGTTGAGCAGCTCCAACCGTCGTGGCCGGGCGGTGTTGCCGTCCAACCCGGTTGCGCGGGCGATCTCCTCGTCGTTCTTCGGGCCGGCCCGCAATGCGTCGAGCACAGCGACCCGGGAGGTCTTGCGCGGCGCCAGCATTGTGGTGGTTTGCGGACGCGGAGGGCTGGCCGTGGAAGCGCCGATGGTGTCTCGGCCCAGGACCACTTCGGTCTCGAACAGACTACTTTGCTCGCCGTGCATCATCGGACACCTCCACCGAGTGTCACGGGAGGACGCAGGCCGTCGTCCCACGCGCGACGCACTAGATCGTGCATGCACCACGTGTCGCCGTTGATGGTCACCTCGAGGTCGGCACCGCAGCACCGAAGCGGGAGATGGGTGCGGGTACCATCCGGGGCTTCGTGCACCGCCGACACGCCGTGTCGGTCTACCAACACGGCGAGCTCCGGGACCGCTCGCAGTGACGCCGACAAGCTCACGGGGTTCGCTTGTGTGACGTCCGCGTAGTGTGCAGGTCGGTCACGAAACACGTCCTCCCCAAAGGCCAGGACGACCGAGGTCCGAAGGTCGCGGTCGACAGTGAGCCAGTCGTCCAACGCAACCTCCCACCCACACTCTCGAAGCTCGTCCGCGAGGACGTCGAGGAAATTGAGGTCACCGACAAACACGGGGGCATCGGCGGGGAAGGTCGCGCTGCCGAGATCGCAGACCATGAGCGGCTCATCGTCGGCGACCAAGATCGCGACACCGCATGGCAGTGGATGCCAACCATCAACCCACTGCATCGCGCACCTCCTCGAGGCTAGGCCGCATCGCGACACGCGGGACGAAGTTGGTGGGCGGTGAAGCGGGCCACGACGCGTTGCAGGTCGGGGGTGGTGTCCCTTGGTACGGCCGCAGCAGTCGTCGCAGGCTCTTGGGGATCGGCCCAGAGAACACTCCCGCCCGCTCGAAGCGATCGGCGATCTCGAAGGCGATCGCCGGGCTTGTGTACGCGCCTACCGACAATCCGCTAGCGACGACATCAATGGCGTAGACATGCTCCGGGCCGTGGGCATTGCCCCACTCTCTCGGGGTGCGACTGCAATGTCGCAAAGGAGGAAGCTCGCCGCGCTCGAAGGGCACAGCGACCTCACGAACGGCAAAGTGGCCCACTCGCGTGCCTCGTACCCACGTGGCCCCAGGCCCACGGCCGATCGTGTAGCTGACGGTGCCGATTCCACGTGTCTGCTCAAAGTCCCACTGATGTCGCAGCTTCGTCCACCAGGCGGTGGCTTCCAGCGTCGTGCGCAAGAGTTCTAGGGTCTCGGCACCCCGCGCGTCGGCGACAGCATCGAGCGGCGCCTTGAATTGGTGGTCGTAGGCGAGCCTCGCGATGGTGGCAGCGCGCAACACCGCTCTCTTGGCTGGCCCGGAGACGTCGGCGTACACCCGACCCGCCAGCCACAGTAGATCCAGCGGAAGCGCACGACGTAGCGCTTGTTCGGGCGCGACGTGTTTTTGCAGCCACACGGCATGCGGCCACGGAATGTTGGCGCCCAAGAATCGCTCGAAGAACGCCAGCACGCGACCGCGTCGCTGCGGGAGCGTCAGGCCCATGGGCTGGAGTGGATCGGCGTCGGAAAAGATAGAGGAGGTCAACATGGCACGCCCTCCCCTTCGGTCAGAACGACACCCGTGGTGGCCAACACATCGGCGCGCTCGGACGGGGACAGCGTCGTGTGTTCACCAGCGATGTCGGTGCGAAGCAGGTGCCCGTCGACGTGCATCGATCGACCGACGACGGCGCTGACGATAGCGCCTCCGTCGAACACCAGCGCCATCACATGCTCGACCACTCGCATGGGACGAGCCTGCGTGGCTCGCTCGGGATTCGGTTCGCGACGAAGGTCGACTACGGCGAGCAGCATCGGCGCGCACATAGAACGGCTCGGAACAGGAGAGAGCGGCGAGCTATGCACGGCGGCCTCCCCACTTCGGGGCGGGTGTCCACCGAGTGGTCACCCTCCGCTTCAGCGGGTTCTTCTTACGAACCGTCTTCGCCTTTTTGGCGACCGTCTTTTCTTTCTTCGCTGCGCCACGTTTGCGGACCTCAATCGCGCGCGCGGCCTCGACCTTCTCGTACGCCTCGCCGACGCGGCGAGCCGAGAGCTTGATGTAGCCCATCGTGGTGCGCACATCGTTGTGGCCCAGCATGCCTTGGATCTCCTTGACCTCCACGCCTGTCTCGTGGGCGTTAGTGGCGAGGCCACTTCGCAGGTCTCGAAGGTTGATCTTGTCGAGCCCCGCCTCGGTGGCGAGACGTCGCCATGCCTTGGAGATGTCTCGATAGGGTTTGCCAGGGCAGCGGTGAGAGGGGAACAGCACGGCATTCGAGTCGCTCGGGAGTTCACCGAGACGATCGATAGCCTCGCGGGCTTCCGGGCCGAGGACGATCAGTTTCTCGCCGACCGTCCCCGCGGTCTTGTGGCTGTGGAGCCGCAGCACGCCACACTTCCCATGATCAAGGTCGAGGTTGCCCGCCCGCAGGTCGCGGATCTCGGAGGGGCGAGCCCCCGTGAGCGCAACGAGCAGGAAGATCTTGGCGAGGTTGGGGTGGCAGACGTCGGACTCCCCGCTGATGACTGCCTCACAGGCTTGGGTGACCGTGTGGACATCCATCGGCGAGGCCGGCCGCGCGGCGGCGAGCTCCGGGTGAGGCTTGACCCGTTGCGTGGGGTTACTGTGGGGAGGACGAAGGCCCAGAGTCTCCGCGACGTTGAGGATCCGGCGGGCAAGATTGAGTGCTTGATTCCCTTTGGCCGGAATATGGGAAGTCTCCCTGCGCAGCGCCCGCATGAGCTGAGTGCTGACGTCGCTGATTTTGCACGCCGCCAGGGCAGGGATGAGGATGCCGCGAACCGTGCGGCGGTAGGAGAGGAATGTGCGCTCCGCGAGTTCGCCGCTGCGAAACTCCGCTTCACGTTCACTGAGCCACGCAGCGGCAAAGATTCCGAAGGGCACGTCCTTGGAGAACGTAAGCTTCGACATGTCCACGAGCCTCCCCTCCACCTTGAGAGCGCCTGGTCGCCACGCGGCGTCATGGTTCGCGTTACCGACCAGCGAGGTTTCACCGTCGCTTACCAGGTCGGTGCGTCCGTAACTTAGATCGCTGAGATGGAGTTTCCCCAGTCCTGCATATTCAGCCAACCGCTTCCACGGTTTATCGATCTTTCGATACGGGCGTTCGGGAGTGCGGTGCGACGGAAAGACAGGCGCGTCGGCCGTGGGGGAAGATAGACAGAGTCCATTGAGCAGCGTCGTCGCAGCGTCGTTGAGCACGATTCGTTTCGCGCAGAAAGCTGTCTCCGCTTTGTGTCGCTGGAGCCAGACGACGCCACGCGCTTGATCGACGTTGTGCCAACGGAGGTCCCGAGCCTCGCATGGTCGCACTCCGGTGATTGCCATGAACTGAAAGATCGCCGCATGCGTCGGATGGCACGGTGCAGCAGCGCCATCACGAACTGCCTCGCATGCCTTTACGATCGCGTTCACCTCCGCAGCAGAAGCACGTCGCGTGGGCCCCGATTTGGCATGGGGCCGGACGTGGAGAGCGGGGTTGGTGCCGGGTGGCCGGATTCCCTGTTGCTCCGCTCGGGCGAGTATCTGGCGGGCGAGAGCCAGTACCTCATTGCCCCGCTCTGGGATGTGCACGGTGGCCTCGCGTAGGGCCTCCAGGGAGCCGAAGTCGATCTCTCGGACTTGGGTGCCGTGGAGTGTCGGGAGCAGGACCTCGTCAATTGCCCTACGGTTCGCATCCAACGTGGCGGCGGCAACTGTGCCTCGGCGTAGCTGTTCCTCCCGCTCCCTCAGCCACCAGCGCGCGAAGATTTGAAACGAGACATCCTCGTCGAATTTCACGCGTGTCCTATCGGCCATAAGGGGCCGCGGTTGCACGCGCGGACGCAATTGGTACCGGTTTCTTGAGTGACGGCTAGCCGCCCTTTTTGGCAGAGACCTTGGGCTTCGTTTGGGGGCCCGAGGCGATGGCCCACGCGGGCCCATTGTTGTCGATTCCATCGTCTTGCCTTCCTTGGAGCAAGAAACAACAGAGATTCCCAACGACTTTGGGTTCGGCTCGGCGACCCGCTTAGGCGGGGAGCCCCCGGATTCCATTTCGGGAGTCCGGGGGCTCAGAGCTTGCGGAGCGGACGGGGCTCGAACCCGCGACCTCCGGCGTGACAGGCCGGCGTTATAACCAACTTTAATAACGCCGGGCCCTCGGGTCGCCGATGTACTTCGTCTACATCTTCAAGCTGTATTCTCTCATTGGGAACGTTTGAGAAGCTCTGAGCGGAGTTTGGCCGATACGGAGACGCTCGTCAAATCCCAACCGCCCGCTACAATTTCTGGAGGCGTTTTTCGAAAAAACGCCTCCAGAAATTGGTCCGACGGTCTGCGTATTCGGCGCGATAGCCCCGGTCGGATCAGTTGCCGCGGATGGCTTGACGGGTCCCACACTCGCCAAACGGTCAGCCCGTCGTTCAAATGCGCGGAGATCTCGCGCCAGAGCCGACGGTCATTCTCAGCCTGAGGTCACCCCACGCCCTTTGGTCCCGGAGCTTCTGGGGGAGGTGCCGCCAACACCGAGGGCGACATGCAATGACCCGGTTGTAGTGCTTGCCCATGGGCCGCCGACCCGCGGGGTGGCCGCGTGCCCATCACCCTGGCGAATCGGGACCTGTCTCCGGCCACAGAGCCGAAGGACGGGCGCTACACCACCGCTCCCCAACTGGACGGCGCGCGCAGACACGATAGGCTTGCGAAATGCGACGGACGTCCCTCCTACTCGCGCTCGGTCTGCTCCTCGTCCCCGAGGGAGCGTCCGCGGAAACCTGCTCGGACGGCGCCGAGTGGTTGGAGCTTGAGCAGCGCTCGGTGACACGCCTCGATGGATCCGATGCGGAGCCCGAGGAAACCGAGAAATGGCGGTCTCAGGGCGATGCCGTCGTGGGCTACATGAACGACTCGTTCCAGCGACAGG
>WURV02063672.1:0-21390 GCA_011762755.2 Epimenia babai | reverse complement strand
CTCTGCGATAAGCGGTTTTTGAGAAGAAGATTTTTTAAGAAAATGTTAACATCGGACGGACGGACGGACGGACGGACGGACGGATGGATGGACGGACGGACGAACTCCGATCAGAAAAGCTCACCGAGCATAAGCTCAGGTGAGCTAAAAATACAGATTTGTGGAAAACACCTAGGGTGAAATCACATCTAATTGCCAAAATAGAGATGCCCTAAACAAATCTGAATGAGACCGACACAGAGAATATCTGCAAAATAGCAGACCTTCGCACTAAGCAGACATAAGATTTTCAGCGGAAATAAGATTTTCAAATAAAACTTGATAGAAATTACCCCCCTTTGCTCCCATGATGAGATATCGAACAATTCTGAAAGATACTAACCCTCGGACAATATCCGCCAAATGGCAAACACCTGCGATAAGCGGTTAAGGAAATAACTTTTTAATAAAAAATACGAACATCGTTCCTTCCCCTAGCTGTGATGACGATACTATGAACAAATCTAAAGGCGACCAACTTGAAGACAATATCTGCCAAATAGCAGACCTTTGCAATAAGCGGTTCTTGAGAAGATCTTTTAAGAAAATGTTTACATCGGATGCATAGACGGACGAAGGACGAACTCCGGTCAGAAATGCTCACATAGCTAATAATACAAGCTAGCATCAAGGGTTAATTTACTAGAAAGTACGTAGTACCCAGGCAATGAGGCTTTAACAGGAGATTTACTAATAGCTCGGGTGTCACTCGACCCATCCGGAGCAGCGGTCAGCGTTGTGGACGCAGTGGACAAGGCATCGGTTGTAGTCGATGGCGTAATAGATATGCCACCTACAATCAGTATGCACGGCTACTGAATGAACCAAAATGTTTCAAGATTCCCTCAACCAACAGGTTAATGCGTATCATTCCCATTTCAATATTTTGGAGTAACACATTATAGTTAACGAATCGACCAAGTAACAACAAAATGGCATTTCATATTTATGAAGGCATAAAATTTACAGAGGTTCTACTGTCCAATGAGCTACAGGTATGGCCTCAACATACCTGGCTGAGTAACGGCAATAGGTGTTTGGTGCAGGTATTGATTACTGTGTACATGCCCGAACACCATTCCGTGTCTACCACCAAGTGCCTTCTTAGTGTCATCTGCCAATTCACGAGATTCACGAACCATAAATACACTCTAGTTGCAGGTACTTACCATGAATACACTGTAGTTACTAGTGACGTCACGGTTGGAAAATATGCAAAGCAGTTAATCTAAACCGGTTAACCATATTACACGGTATTTGAAAAAATTGCCAATCTAAAACAATGAATAATCGATTGCAAACTAATTTCCAATGCCATTTTCTGGCCTCAACTTAGGTTTGATTAGTTTTTACTAATTATATAATCTACGATATATCACATATTGGTAATTTTTTATCAACTAAAGTAAATTTTTCAAACGATACCGTTGTTGATGTTTAATGTTTCCTGACTACCGTTCCTTGTAAGTCAAAGGTTTTTAGTGACTCCTTGGCATCGCTAGTCACATGACGTTAACATGCTAAGGCAACATTTAGCGTTAAATAATGAGTTTACAGATTTTGCAGTGATTTTAGATATAGTGTAGATACAAGTCTTGTGTCTACAAAAGTTGCAAAACTGTGAAAATTTGTTAGCAATTAACCGTTGCGTGATTTCCTAATTGGTTTTTAGAGGTCCGGCGGTAAATATTCACCGCTTAACCGTGACATCTCTAGTAGTTACAGAAACTCGGCATAAATACATTGTAGTTACAAATACTACTAGATAAAGTATTACAATATTCCATTTTAATCAAGTCATATTTCATCACTAATCACGCTAATCTTAATATAATTATAGAAAACTGAATATAATATGTGATAATAGAGAATATTGTTTCAGTTTTTGAACACATCGCTGGTCAAACATAATTTTCACACAAATTGAGTTCAACATGCGAGGTTTGAATGTACACACCACAAAGATGCCAGTTAACACTTCCGTACTCACTCTGTTGAGCAAGCGCCGCCACTGATGAGGGAAGTTTAGTTGACGTGGCGACGGGTGTAGTGGTTGACGGGCTTCCGGATAACGACGGTACCCGGCTACTCTGTTGAGTAGGTTTAGGGGCAGGTTATTCGTGCTACTCTATTAATGATAGTAAATGGCAGTCATACTCAAAACATTGTATCCAGTATGTAATTTTAATAACCAACTTCAATAAAAATATTCAAACTCGAACAAAGGGCATGAGAGAAAATTTCTGGTCTAGAGACTGGAGGAGCTCGCAATCTTTGGCATGAAAAGCCACGATTCCTAACAGCTGCAGAACTGACGTTAAGATTTTATCAACCACAAAGCAGTAAATCACTATCTCAATTACTTTAAACAATATCAAAAATTCTCCGCAAAAATTCTCCGCAAAAATTAAATCTATATTTATTAAAGATAAAAATGTCTATTGCTAATATTCCCAATCTTTTCCTAACAAAATTCCAGAAAACCCGACATCTCATGATTCCTAGTGCACTATGGATGGAATTAGGGCACACCCCTGGAGACTTCAGTGGTTTCGAGAGATCATCGCCCTCGTCACAGTCCTGCGTGCCGGACTTGAGGAACTGGACTAGTTGCGGCGTGGGTCGCTTTTTCCACATGAAATAGTCCATAAGATTGCCACCATTCTGGAGAAAGAACATTTCCGTGAGGTGTTCGACGTACGTGGCCCGCACCCGCCTCAGACGACTCATTTTATAAACAAGCAGCTGTGATTTCTGGTCAGTTATCTTCAACGGCGATATATCCGCGTCGATTTTAGCTCGCTTCGACGGTGATGGGCCGTTAGCAGCAGCCATTGCGGACGTAAGTTCGGTTAACTGCTTCGATTCTAGTAAGACGCGCCCAATGACGCTGTTATCGTCAGTCACGCGTTTGGTATTCGGGGTTGTCTGCCGATTGGGATAGCTGTTGGTCAAAGGGGGGAGACCACCGATCGTCGGGCTCTGACCATGGTGGTGGATGGTGCGCCCGCTCGAGCCCAGTCGCGTGCTTCCTGTTGGACTGGCCAACTGGAATGGTAACGCACCGGACTGGCCGATGTTCGACGTTTGCTGTATCGCATTCTCAATCACGTTGCTAGGCAACGATGCTGCTGGAATAGAGTAAACGGGTACACATGAGAAACTACACCATACTCATTAATGTCAAACATCCGTACAATACCAAATTATGATATAAAATCGAGGTCCATAATTGCTATGCAAATATATCTACACTTGCAAATGCACCTGGTTGCACCATTGCTTTGGCTTTCACATATATCACTGTTATGCGTCCATATATATTAATTTAATCCATTAATACCCAGTGAACATGGTAATTTCACATTTTTACTGTAAAGTGTGACCAAGAGTTTTAAGGTTGTTTTACAAACCCATCGATAATTTTTTCATCGCCTTCTTTAGATAAAATAGCTACAATAATGTTATTACGAACATTAAATATAGACATTTCTAACACTGAGGAAAAGGCACCAACGAATCACAAGGCATTTGTTCTTTGATGGACCTAGACAGTACAATTTTTTAGATTAATATTTACATATCAACGTGAATAACCTAGATATAGTACCTTTCTAATCGATGCATTAACTCAGATTCTTACCAAAAAGAACAAAATAAAAGACTCACTCCAAAGCGACAATAGAAAAAGCTGAAATAGAGTAACGTGCGATATTCACATACCACATAAGTCTCATGTACAAGTTTTCATTTTCATTAAGTACTAACAACTAATAAAAAATAGTGGAACAAGAACACACTAAAGCAAAAAGAAGATGACAGTGGGCAGCAACGAGTGGAAGAAAATGAGATGCAACAACACGCAGGCTAAAGAGACAACATCCAACAAAAGCAAGGCACCCTCACCTAAAGGTGTGCAGTGTGACAATGCAGTGAAAGCTGGTGACCAGATGTTGAGAGTGGCAGAGAGATTGTGAAATGGCCCGTGGATGGGGCGTGCAGGTGAAATAGAGGGGATGACGTGCGTAAGGCTGGGGCTAATGACGGAATACGATGCGACATGGGCGCGGTAGGTACTGTGGCTAACAGGCCTTACTGCACACACGCTCGTACCTAACAGCACATATGTTAATTTAGTCGTCACCCATCTAACATGGCAATCCTTACCTTTAGATTATGACAATCAGTAAAATGCCAATTAAGCGCATATTATACATGTACACATATCATATGCTGCCCTCCATATTGGGCGCCAGATGTAGAATTTCCGAACAACCCATAAACTCCAAGTATATAGCTTCTTACAATTAAACAATTAACTAGTTAACATCCACAAATAATATCCCAGCAATACATAGAGAATACATGTTCTTAGAGGTGCCAGGGGTAGATACATCACCAAAACCTAACAGAGATATACTGTTGTAGCATTAATATAACCAAAAAACCTAACAAAAATCAAATTATTCGCACTTCATTCTACAGGGTATACACTACATGTCATAAGTATTTAATATATCAAACTAAATTAATGGATTCCTTTATACACCTTGCTTATTCACTTGAAGTCTATAATTCTAAACTCAGCAGTTTTAAATAGACTTCTAATAGATTAATTTCATGCTACTATATATTTTGATTTTATGTTATTCGTATTCACTGTATATGCTACTAATTTCAGCCTGTAAAGTGTGCAACAGTTTACCGTAGTCACTGGTCACCCTATATATAGATCTATATTATTATCATCCAAATTATTGGAGTAAAAACTACATGCAAAACTGATTATCAGTAGAGTGATCATTATGTCAATGTAAAGTCTGCATGAGGTAAAATAGAATATATCAGCAATTGGCCAACATGATTATATCAGAAATAAAATGCACATTTATTAATGAATGATCTTGAAAAGTATTTCTATGACAAAAATGTTGTTCACAAGTGGAGTCTGTATGTTAAAATTGTTAAAGTATTGCAACAACCTTGTACTATGGCTGTTGTTTGGAGGGTATTTGTCCAATGTACCTTAACGGGTTCAGTAGCTCATACAGAATCACAAGAGATCAGAGCTCTCCAAACTCAGATGTATGGTGAAACAATTCAAAATGTTGACTGAATGATAAGCAATAATATAAATAAACAACTAGGAGTAGTAAATCAGTGTATTAAGCTAACGTGGATATCGCTCAGCATGTAGTCTACAGTTGAGTCACTAACGCAATGGATATAAAATGGAATGGTCAATGGAGTGCCGAAGGCAAGCAACGGAGGAATTCTGTCTGCTCAAATGTGGACTTAATCCAAGCTACGTATGTATATACGGTCTCCGGATAAAAAATAAAGTAAACATAATCATCTTCTTGGCCATGACGAATCCTTTAACAAACCTGAATAACACTAACACATGGATAAATAGCCAAGCATTAGGATAGTGCCTTTTTACCAAAAAATTAACAGTACAAGCTTTGGCAAGGTAGCTTCCTTTGCCAACATGACGCCACACCAAACAAAGCTAAAGGAGACCAACATAATATCTGCCAAATGGCATATCTTGGGCAACAAAAGGTTTTTGAGAAGATAAAAATACAAAATTAACCTGAAATTACCTCCCTTAGCTCAGACTGCGATATCCTAAATTAATCTGAATATGACCAACCCAGGGAGCTATATTTACAAAATTATATGACTGGGCCAAGCGGTTTTTTAGAGGATTTTGATAACAAAAAGAAATGATAACATCAGACGTAGATGGACGGACGATGTATCAATTCAGACTCGCTCACCATAGTATCCGCTTAAGTGAACTAAAAATCAATAAATCTGGCATTGTTAGCAATAGTAAGCTAGCTATGATACTACATATTACTGCATTTATTCATTGTATTTTTCGTCTACTATAACAATAGATATGATCAGAAATATAAATGAATTTTGAATGAATTGCAAGATTTCTAAGGTAACTCAGTGCCCATAGTTATAGTACGTATAGTTTAAGTGCTGTGTATTATTAGAGTTGATCATAAGCCGTGTTACTCAGTGCTAATCCATCATGTAAAGCCTCCACCACGCTAGCATAGGTTGTGATTGGTTTGTCTGTCATAACATTAATAATGTATCGCCTCCACCTGGTCATAACATGCGGAAGTACATTTGCCATACATAAGTTGAAAGCATGTCACCTCCTGGTTGGTCAATGCCATGTTATCTTACTGTTGTCATTGTCACTTTGACATGGAACACCCAACAATTCAACATTGGGTAAAAAATTATAAAATTATTAACCATAGTCTTACTGTATATTTGTACCAATGATAAAAGTTGCTATGAAAAAAAGCTATATATGATTCAATGACAATTTGACAATGTTGAAATGAGCATTTAAAGGACCATTAAGCATAGGAATTCATCGGCAATTAATGTGAAATGACTCAAAAGGCATGGCAGGGAGATAAATGCTTTAGGGCCCTTTGGGAAGTTGTTTAAGTATACAATGATTGTATTTTTGCGACATACCGGAGACTGGGGAAATGGCGTGAGCATCGGTTACATGTAGCAGTGCGTGCTCGCCGAGTGGTAACTTGTTCGTGTCTCCCACATCCTCCATCTGCGGCACAGTCTCGTAATGCTGCGAGCATCACACATCGTGTGTCATGTATTATTTTGTGATACTCTTTGCAGAAGTTTTGGAGAGCCGAAAAATATTAAATAATTTTAAAAAGTCTAAAGGATAAATCATAACTTGGTAAGTTCAAAACGAAATTTTATTGATTTATAGTGCCCTTTTAACACATGGCTCCTAAAGACACATTACGCAAACTATGGCGAGCTAAATATAGTTTTAAAATCTGACAAGGTAAACAATGATGAAAAAAATTAATTAAACATATATAGTATCACCACAGACGAGGGAAATACCACTAGAATTTTTATTTTTTAACGAATGTGGCCATTAAGGCTGTCCCACTAATATTTACAGTAGCCTGTAGCCCTCGACTATAAGGTGAAACTACAGTTAATTATATTATTAAAATACATCCTCACTGACAGAGTCAAATATCATAATCACAAAGTAAAACAACATAAAATATGACACTGAAAAAGATAGTCTCGATAAAAAAGTATGAACAAGGACCAGGGGATTGGATATGCTAAATTATATTACTAGTCAGAAGTAAAACTAAAAAAAAGTAGTGGAAGATAAGAAAGTTATCAGTTTGGCTGTAATTGTATTTATCGCAGTACATTGTCTAATGAAACTATGTGAATCCACTACAAAAGCGTGGTCACCGAAATTGGCCATTCCAGAGTGGGTTACATTTAGAGTACGTGTCTGAGTCTGTCTGGTGGAGCTACATACTAATATCCAAGCCTTGAGACATGATGCTTACACTATATGATATGACTTAACCCTGACCATAACATTCATGTAGTATCATGTGCTGGCTATTAGTTTACTTGATGTACACAAGACTACGTATTCAGTTTAGTATGCATACATTACTTGGTTTATTTAAAAATTGAAAATAAAAAGACTCATCTTTTGAAATCAAAGAAAACCCAGAAAATAATTGGATGTTCATAAAAATGACCTCCGATAAAAAAAGTTAAAATGACATTTTTGGCATGTTTGCTGGATATTTAAACTTTATACTATGTAATGTACGGAGCATATTTTTCGTCACTGCTTGGTAATTATGCAGATTTCACTTTTCAACGAATTCAATACACTTTGATACGTGGTACTTATAGTCATATGCCAATGTAAAATAAATGAAATCGCCTGAAGCAAATGGCTAAAGGGTTGCGTAGTCACCCCACAATACAGAAAAAATCGAAATCTGATAACGAGCATCTAATAAAAAATTGTCAGTAAATACTGCTATAATTTCAACATAAGTTATTGCCTTCTAAAAATATATAATAATTCTGCTGTCATTTTCACCCGGTTCAGTCATTTAATTTTAACTGACTAGGAATCTATGATTCCAAGATCACTTTGGTGATTATTAACCATTCATTGCAGGCTAGTATGATCTATCCTGAGGCTGTTGTAGCATAGCGATTATATTGAGCTATGTAAATATGTTGCATTCTAAAATCAACGTAATATGATCCACATAGAATGTTTATTGTATCATGCTTTGTTGATCCCGTAGGAATACAATGTTCGCAGACACGCAACACGGCGACAGGTATGCTAAGTCAATGGGCAATCACGGTCATGACGTCATAAACTATTTCCTGTCGCTACTCTGGCGCTGAGCATCAGAGAATAAACTTACCAAATTTCAATCATAAATTTCCATTCTATAACTCTGCCATCGGTGGTCAAAAAGCCCTGAACCAACAAAATAAACTACTTATCTAAACATTTTTTATAAATGTCCATCGCAATATGTAAATTTTATCACGAAACCTCACAATTATTTTCGCTAAAATTTTGTCTACATTCTACAAAGCAAATGGCGGACTCGCATATGACAAATACGCATGCGTAATAACGAAGAAGTATCATGCACGCGCCAGTGTCCGCTGTGGTATCGCGTTTACGACTCAAAATCAAACCTTCTATAATATTGCACTGATATAAAATACCACATATATCAGCGATTTATCAACACAAAAAAACTGATTCCTTTTCTTTGAAGAGACAAATTTTATTAATAAATATATGGATGTGAAATGACTTTAATTTTCGTGAAATTTAGGTGAAACAGTTTAACGCAAAGCAAAATCGACTCATTCTCACAATATGGCTGCTCCCGTGAAAACGAAAGTGAAAGATATTTCTAGAAAAATGGCTAAAATGCAGAGCGAAATAAAAGATAAGGTCGATCAGGTTTTAAACCATCGAAGGAACTGTAACAATATTATTGACATTATAAAATACATCGAGGTCTGTATCGTCTATCTTACTTTATGGTGTAATTTAAATTAACCGATTTTTTTAACGGGATCCAGTCAAGTCGGACAGAAACCAACTCGGACACAAACCAAGTCGGACATAACTCGAGTCAAGTCGGACACGGGGCTAGTCAACTCGGACACAAACCCGAGTCAACTCGGACCTTATGTGAGGGTCAACTCGGACATTGATATTCTGAATATTACAACGAGTAAATGTTAAATTAATGAACGAAGATCAGTTGGAACCACTAGAAAAATTGTATGCTCCTCGCCGCTATCGACCATGCGGTGCTCTCAATCCACGTTGATGCTACGTAGGTGAATAGTAGGCAGAGAGGTTTGGTGGTGGCCTGTTTGCGGAGAGCGTTGAAAGCCATCCGGATGTCTTCTTTGTGAAGCCTGAGTGTTGTCTTTTTTAAAGGATACCGCAACCGCCGCTGACGGCATTCAATGACATCTGTCTATAAACATTTAAAGCCATAACCATTATGCGGTATTATATCTTGATGTGCCGAAATACTATTGTCCGAGGTGACTGTTGCCGACTTGACTTATATCTATGTCCGAGTTGACTAGCCCTGTGTCCGACTTGACTCGAGTTATGTCCAACGGTTTTAGTTGTTTAAAGTCCGTACAATATATCTTCCATATGAATGTGATTGTAAATGGGGTTAACCAATGTGGTTCTATAAATAGAGGGAAATACTGAGAAAAAAAGGTTTTTTTATTTTTTTTCAAAAATTGTTGAATTATAGGGGCGTCAATATCAAATACCTCGTCTCTCACTGCAACGAAAACATATACAGCAATTCATTTTTTCCTGCAGTCGTTTTATATTGGAATGCACTCCCAATATCTATCATAAGCGCCGCTACTGTTGCAACATTACAGCATGGGCTCATTAGCCAAAGGCTCACATCATGAGACTAGTCCCCTCTATGTTTTTATTTCCCTTACACTCATCTGATATTAAAATTTCTCTTTCTCTCTCTTTCCCTTACTGATGTACCAACTTAGTTTTTATTAGTTCTTTCTCTTGCAAAGTGCGATAATACTCGTGAGGTATGCACTGTACAGATCAGAATTAGAGAAAGCTTGCCCCTGTAGCCTAGTTGGTAGAGAATAAGAGCGGTTATCTGGAGGTCGTGTGTTCGAGTCCCATCAGAGGTATAGGTTTTTTTTCTGTACATTTCTTTCCATTTAATTGATGATTAATTGATACATAATATAATTTGTATGATCGCGGAAATGATTCGCAAATAGAATTAGAGTCAAACTATGTACTTGTGCTGCTATGACAGTTTGACTTCAAACTCCACTTGCCATGTTAGCATCTAGGGTACCAAAAGAAAATAGTCTGCGATAAAAACATCTTGAAAGAAAAATTTCTCAGAATTCTCCACGACTAAAATGACACCAATACATTATGGGCCAGGCAACAATTTGAGCTGAAAAAGTAGATTTCTCCATACAGATGAAATCAGCTATCATTTGTTCACTTACTATCGCAACCGTTTTCTCTTTTTTGTATTAAATTTCATTTGGATGATAACTTTACATTTACGAAGTTATGGGCTGCATCATGTAGTGTAATTCCATATTTATTGATTTGTGCCACTTTCGCAATCCAGGATATTTACATTCAGGAACAATCAATTATATAACGGGTATTTACGGTTCATTGACTCTGAGGCCATCTCCTGTTGAATTTGGGCTGTTAACATGATACATAAGTAATTTGGTAGCCATTTGTAACCATCACAACAGGGGTTAATGGTTACATCTAACCTATATGAACCAGCTCCATTAAATGTTTAAGAATTACAAAATATCCATATTTCAAGATCTTCAATATCTTCATTTTATCTGTAGCAACCATCACTCTTCTTCTGATTGTATTTTGGTCCATTATGTTTCAGTAGTATATCTTGTAGTTATGTGCCTTATTTCGATATTTTATTTTTTCGCTTGGTATTCTTAGGAATACTACTGTATACAGTCAAAAATAAAAAACAATTTAAATTAGTGCTATTGTTGTCAGTGCTCATCATTGTTTGTATTTATATTTCATTTGCTTGTCCATCTATATAATCATGTACAAAATGGTGGTAGTAACAGCTCAAATAATCTTATAGATATAAGTGATAATTGACATTTTTAGCCCAAAACATTTCATGGGTCACTATATCATGAGTAAGTTCTATAAATGCCAAATTTGGGCGTTTTCACCATGGGAAGCTTTTAGTGGTTTCATTTGTGAAACTTTCATTGTGGGTTATTTTCTATCGGAACCTCATCTGTAATATGCAGATTGAGATATTCTGGACCTTTTTATCATGGATTCTGAGCAGAAAGGGATATCACATATTTTATAATCATTGTCGTTACTGATATTAGTGATACTGATATCGTTACTGTTATTTATAGTCTGCGCCAGTGGTGTAGTGGTTAGAAGCGCTGCCTTTCATGCGAGAGGTTGCGAGTTCGAACCAGTACAAAACAGGGATTTTTTCCCACGCTATCCACAATAGGGAATGAGCAAGATTTTCGTACTTGAATATTGAGAAAGATTGTTGTTGAACGGTTTATTATAAAACAATCTTAGGATATAACAGGGCAATGTTGTACATGCGACTGACATTTAATTATAAAGTAGCACCAAAACCTCGCGTTTCCCTTTTTTATCGTGATATAGTGTAAACAGTAGAGGCCTAGCTGTACAGTTGGTAGAGTACCTCACCAGTTATGTTACCAGGATTTTCTATGCATTTCTGTCCAGGGACAAATGTTGTTGACTCCTTTCTAATGTGTTACAGACATCATCTGATGAAGTGGTTGTCATTGAAAGTATCCAGGCCTTAGAAACCATTTTTACAACTCTTATGAAGAGAAATGACATGTACCTTAACTACACTGTCAATGAAATACCAGAATCAGGTATAGTAGAGCTCACAATATACGCACCCATTCCTTAACACCTGTCTTTTTATTTGTCAAGTATTTACTATAGATATTTGAAATGTATTTAGTATAGATAGTTCAGTAGGACAGAGCTTGATAAAGTCATTGTAAAGTATGTTTGACTGTTGGCCTTATAAATAAGTACACTTAAAGCAAATATATTTTATCTTTTCTTTTAGCGGATATCTTTTTTCTATATACTTTGCTTAGTGCACCTTATATCAAGGGGAATAACTGGACATTATCTCAAAGTACCATAAATAGCATAAGTCATCTAAATCTATATAACATACATCATAATGAACAGTAGTATTTAGCTAGATACATTTTGATGAGGTCACTAAACGTGCATTACGGAATGGAAATTCCAATGTTTGATGTCATGTGACCATTATGATACCCTATATGTGGTAAAGTGAAATATCATGATACATTCGTGAATTACATCCTTATTTTCAGATATAGGTATTATATTTACTATAACGCTCTATATGAAAAGTCCCAATAGGTCATCTTTATCTTGATCTATTTCAGTGGAGAATATGTAATATGCAATAATTTTATTTTTGGCACATTACATGTGTCATACTTATGTACCTTTATTACAATTATGGCAGTAATTATGGACAGTGATGTCTCTGGGGTAAACAACCTTTCCCAAGTGGAGCTACTTGGTTTTTTAGGTTTAACAGCTGAGGAAGAGTATACAGTGTGGCTACAGAGGCGATATGAAGACTGCTCACAACGACTCATCGAGAAGTTCCAGACCAAGAATCAACCTGATCTTCCGGTGAAGTCATACACCATTGTGAAAAAATGTCAACTGTAATAATTTTTATCAAACCACGAATGTCTCGTCCAGCAGTGCTGATTTTCATTGGTGTAGCATTCACTCAGACACTACAAGACCTCAGATGCAGGGCTAGTGTATTGTTGCATTGTGACATTTGGAGCTATTCTGCAATCTTGTTAATATTATGTTACTTGTTACTATATACGGTCAATCTCAGTTCGTATTGTTTCACCTAAAAAACAACAACGATGATGTGGAGACAAGATTTATCAATTCCTAAGTGTGGGAATAATGGAGGAATGGATAATATAGAGGGGTTATGCCCGCGTCCTATGACTTTTGCACCGGTAGACATGACCATACTTTATAAAAGTCAATGTCAAGAGTATGTATCGGTTTTTATTCATAGTAGATTTTGGCTAGTGTTATTCAAAATTTAAAGTTATACCAATATACCAATTTTAATTGGTGGCTTGTGTTTTTTATGAAATTTATGCTACGAATAAGACTTGTGTTAATAATTAGTCCATGTCAAGATTTTATACAAATTTGATAAAATTGAACTTAAATTTCTGCAGGAAAACATAAGTATGAAGTCTTGCTGTAATAATAATAATAATTAAGTTGTACACTGTTAATAGTTTAATGTTGAAATTATTATAAAGCGAATATATTTTTTAATGGCTACATTTCTAAAACCTTTCAACAGCGAGTTTGCCTGACGACACTAATGAAGTTTCTCCAAGTTGAGTCTCATCATCCCTTCCATAAACTGGCGAGCAATGAATCAACTTTCCCTGTGAAACTATTTCAGGTAAATTTTGAAAATTTAGTTGAGCTGCAAGTACATGGCAAGTAATAATAATGCCATATGTATACCCCCTTAATCCACAAACGACTTTGTGGTCCCATAGTACGAGTGAAAATTACTAAATGATGAACTGTGCATTTCTGCATCATATATTACCAGTTACCATAGGGTTTGCTGCCACTTATGTACTATGTGGTTCACCATGACTCAACTCATTATACCATTGAGAATTTAAGAGATTAAGGGCAATACCTTTGATATAATCAACTAACCAGTTTCATTAATCACAAGCTTTCGTATAAACACTATGCTTCATCAGGTGTATTAACGAGAAAGCTGGTGATCAATAAAAGTAGTTCGTCTACATAAGAGGTGTTAGCATTTAACACTCAAAGTACTACGATAGGAACCCACATTACAGTTGACAATGAAATACAACTCAATTTGCACCGAAATATGATTAACTATTCACTGTTTATTACTACATCATTTACTATAATGTTACGGATCATAAATACGAGACATACGGAGGTAACATCTTTTTGACTAAATTATATAAAGATCATGCGAGCTTTCATATATCACATATATTCACTCCGTTTAGTGCAATTCTTACACGCTATTGCTAAAATGGCGACTCCAACCTCCAGTTATGGCCAACATGGCGACTCCAACCTCCAGTTATGGCTAACATGGCGACTCCAACCTCCAGTTATGGCTAACATGGCGACTCCAACCTCCAGTTATGGCCAACATGGCGACTCCAACCTCCAGTTATGGCCAACATGGCGACTCCAACCTCCAGTTATGGCCAACATGGCGATTCCAACTTCCAGTTATGGCCAACATGGCGACTCCAACCTCCAGTTATGGCCAACATGGCGACTCCAACATCCAGTTATGGCCAACATGGCGACTCTAACCTCCATTACTGCATCATGTACAGTTAATTATCATAAAATTTACTACAAATTACTGCCTGATTGACTACCGATCATTACACTATTTACTACTGCTACAAAGTACATACCACGCAATTTGCTGCAAATTGCTACATGATTAGCTGCAAACTGCAGTACAGCAAACTGGTTACTACAGCGTGATTTATTGTGAAATGGAAATGAAATATATTTGATTTAAAGTACACAAATAACACTGCCATCTAACACACTTTACATCAATAAATACGCACTAATATAAAAACATTGATATGGCCTATGAAACTTCAGAAAACGCACACATAAATATATATATATATATATATATATACATAAAACACAGTAAATAACAGTCATTTCATGAGCTTCCTACACTAATAACTGAAAAGACTGCATTTATAGAGTTGAATGCATATATCTGCGATATTTCAACAATTTCCAATATATGTAATACCTTAAATATTATTGTATGCATCAGAACCAGCGTTCCATGTAGATTAAGAACAAAGCACTATGATTAAGGTTACTTATTGTGTATTATTAATTTACCATGTCACGTAGTGTCTCACCTGCTATGTAATTTACCCCACATGGTTCATGATCGACCGGATTTCACTATACCCTTCATGCACCCATTTTTTTTTTGTCAGAGTGTAGTAACAGCGGTCTTATCACTCAGCAGTGACACCAGCCCTGTCACTACCACCTTCCAAGACTACCTACAGTACGACGACTGCCGCTATTACTGCCTGAAAAATATCTGGGACTTGCTTAAATCTACTTCTAAGGTACTGTATTCGTTAAGCAGTCAAACCAATGACACAGGAACTCTGGATATTACAGTAACCTCAGTAGATGTATCGGTAGTCGTAGGTCATGTATGTATTTATAGGCTGATTACCAAGGTAATCGTTGCGTGGGCAATCCTTGGCCCTATACAAAGCTAGCCTATTTAATGTGGTTAACAAGACAATTTGACGGTGGGGGACTCTCTACTGTGAAAAACCCACAGACTCTGGGTAGACAAACTTTTTCCATTCATGCCTCCTTGTTCCAAAAGGCTACATATGAGCTACATATGTTACAAACTCCGCTATGTACGGATTTACAATGAGATGACGACAGAGCGGGGAGGTAAGCGCCATAGAAACCATACATAAAGCATCTGAAGCACAGCAAATGTCAGCGGGTAAAAGCCATAACAGAACCACACTGCAAGGGCTACCCACACCCCCGTAGGCATAGTGATTTGAGACGCTTTCAGCCCAAAAAAATGTCCTGAGTGGGAATTGAACCTGGGACCTCAGGATTCTAAGTCAAACGCTCTAAGCACCACAATAACTGCCCTCTTTGTATTCATAGCTAAATAAATAATGTAAATATACTAGCTTTTTTTCTAAGTATAAGAGCGTATGATAACAGGAAAATTTCATGATATAAAGTAAGGGAAAAGACGAGGTTTTAGTGGTGCTTTAGAAATGGTAGTGAATGTCAGTCGCATTTGCCTTCTTATTCCCTGAACTACAGTTCTGCAGTAACCCACATCACAAATTTCTCAGTACAAACATCTTACATTCCCTGTTGCGGAAGGCATTGGAAGAATCCCATTTTTGCGGATAAAACCCCACAATTTAGCACATGAAAGGCCACGTGTCTGACCACTGCACGGGCAATGCCAACTAATTACTATATATTCTCCTTACATTTGATAAAATTAAGAGAATTTATTAAAGAGTTTTGACACTTTTAAACATTTAATTCATCTGCTGTATATTACGTGAATAACTTGAATTACAAATAATATAAATCACATAAATTATCTGAAATACTATAAAGCATCAAATTTCACTACTACCTAATAATCGTATATACACTATGTGTAACTTATTCTGTGACTTTTAATCAGTTTTAGGTTTTTAGGTGAGGGGGGGGGGTTTAGAAAGAAACCAGTTGTAGTCACATTGTGATGTGAAGGTTTCACTCATCTGTGATTTTTTATAGAATGTGCCAGAAATACTCCTGAATAACGTGTTTGCGATCTTAAGCAAAATTGCCGTCACCAAAACTGACGACAACAAGTTGAGTCATTTCCTCACTAAACCCCCGGGTGAGTTTGGGATAGGGTTTCCTGATCCACGCAAAGCTTCAGCATTGGTATAGTCTATCCAGCGAAACTGGGCTTGATTTCTATTGGTCACTGTGCGTGGAAGGCAAGACAAAGGTTCTTGCCATGTAGAGGGAAGAACGATGGCATTTGGATATAGAAGTGTAGAGAGCTCGCTGTGGAGGGTAGTAGAGGGTGAAGGCATTGTAGGAAGACATGAGATGAGGTAATCTGAAGTGATCCGAGAGGGTATCAATCGTGACTTGACTGGACCGTCAGATCGAAAAACACTAGCATGTCATACAGTCCCAGCCACGCTTGAGTGAAGACTGAATTAAAAATGTAGATGATGATAATCATAAACACAGTAGTGCTATAGAAAAGGCAATAGGTAACTTTTGAGTGGTGTCATATAATTACCTCTATACCATTTAGGGTTAGCGTTTTTATTATATTGTAATATATGATGGAATTTCCGTTAACTTTAAGAGATCATCAAAGTCTATTTGGCCAACTAATCTTACTAAATGTACCCATTATTAATGTCTGATTCCTGTCTCATATCAGTTTGAAATTGATCGTACTACGACAACTCATATTTACAGATGAATGCACAATAGTACCAACATGTATTTCCGCTGTTTATGACTTAGGATAATCTCAGTGTTTTCTAAACACGTTTAAAATTTTACTACCTAGAGAAATGTGTCTTGTGTCATACTAAACCCTGTCATTAACAGGTGATCTGGATTGTAGCGATATGGTAGTCGCTGACGATAATGAACTTTTTGGGTTCATGGACTGTTTGTAATCACTAAAAATATCATTGATCTAGCTGATTTTATTTCTATCATTTACTCTAATTCTTATTACAGACGATCTAACCAAGGTGTTCTATGCCAGCCTATACAAACAGAAGAAAATGTACACCAATGCATGGGTGACCTTCCTGCAAAAGACTGTAAGTACATCGTGAAATATGTAATGTATATTAACAGTGATAAATAATACCATGAAGTAGATCATAAATATTTTTCCATACATCATATAAGTAGCATACCATGTATGTGCAGCAGCAAGGGGTGATTTTGGGGCAATTTGTTCGCTCCAGGTTTAGAGAATTTTGACCAATTTTTTTTTTTGAAGTCCGGTTTGCAACTTTTAAATAGTTCATGCATGCATATTTCAGCTGTAGCGGGTAGTTCTGTATTAAAAATCTTTAAAAAATCCCCTTATAGTTGGTCAAAGTAGGTCTATGGTTTAGGGTTAGTTGATGTAAAGGACACTGAGCAATGGACTCCGAGGTCAATTCTTTGATTGAGTTTGTTAACCCTTATGCCATTATTGCTGGATAAATCCAGCTACCAATTGTTAACCCTTATGCCATTATTGCTGGATAAATCCAGCTACCAATTGTTAACCCTTATGCCATTATTGCTGGATACATCCAGCTACCAATTGTTAACCCTTATGCCATTATTGCTGGATACATCCAGCTACCAATTGTTAACCCATATGCCATTATTGCTGGATACATCCAGCTACCAATTGTTAACCCTCATGCCATGATTGCTGCATACATCCAGCTACCAATTGTTAACCCTTATGCCATGATTGCTGCATACATCCAGCTACCAACGTCGATGTACAAGAAGGTGCTGCTCATCCTCAGTGACCAGATCATGCCCAATCTGACGAGTCCACTCTTACTTGCCGACTTCCTCACGACTTCCTACAACATCGGTACCTCGCCCAGTCACTTATTACCACATCAGTAACTCATTCCTTAATACTCACTCTTTACTACATCGGTACCTCGCCCAGTCACTTATTACCACATCAGTAACTCATTCCTTAATACTCACTCTTTACTACTTTGGTAACTCACGCAACGCCACTCATAACCACATGAATTATTTATTCCTCAAAATCGGTAACGCATCCAATGTGACTGCTTCCCACATTTGTAGCTCATTAACTCACTCGTACAAACATTGGTATTTCATCCAAATTCACTCCTCACAACATCTTTTATTCAACAAACTCACTTCTCACACCATTGATAACTCACCTCAGCTCATTTCCAACACCATTAAGTTATACCTGACCCAAACTTACTCACTACAGCTATGGTAACCCTGCCAACTCTTGACAGCGTCAGTAACTCAACCACAGTCACTTGTTACAAATTCAGCAACTCAACCAAGCTCACTCATTACACATTCGGTAACCCAACCAACCTCACTCATCACAAATTCGGTAATTCAACCAAGCTCACTCATCACAAATTCAGTAACTCGACCAACCTCCCTAATCACAAATTCGGTAACTCAACCAAGCTCACTAGTTACAAATTCAGCAACTCAACCAAGCTCACTCATTACACATTCGGTAACCCAACCAACCTCACTCATTACAAATTCAGTAACTCAACCAATCTCACTCATCACAAATTCAGTAATTCAACCAAGCTCACTCATCATCACAAATTCAGTAACTCAACCAAGCTCACTCATCACAAATTCGGTAACTCAACCAAGCTCACTCATTACAAACTCGGTAACTCAACCAAGCTCACTCATCACAAATTCGGTAACTCAACCGAGCTCACTCATTACAAATTCGGTAATTCAAACAAGCTCACTCATTTAAAATTCGGTAACTTAACCAAGCTCAATCATCACAAATTTGGTAACTCCACTAAGCTCACTTATTACAAATTCAGTAACTCAACCAAGCTCACTCATTACAAATTCAGTAACTCCACTAAGCTTACTCATTACAAATTCAGTAACTCCACTAAGCTCACTCATTACAAATTCAGTAACTCAACCAAGCTAACTCATTACAAATTTAGTAACTCAACCAAGCTCACTCAATACAAATTCAGTAACACAACCAAGCTCACTCATCACAAATTCGGTAACTCCACTAAGCTCACTCATTACAAATTCAGTAACTCAACCAAGCTTACTCATTACAAATTCAGTAACTCAACTAACCTCACTCATTACAAACTCAGTAACTCAACCAAGCTAACTCGTTACAAATTCAGTAATTCAACCAAGTTCACCCCTCACCAAACAACTGTATTCACGGTTAGCATTGTAAGAATGAATTTTAAATTAGTCCCTGAATTTCGCATCTATTTGTATAGAGATCCATTTGAATTAGTAAAGACTAGGATCACAAAAGATGTCTTTTACCAGCACTAATTATATCCAATACATAGCTGCATGTCGATATTATCATTCACTGATGAGGCAGATGAAATAGTTTTCACAATACATATAATGTATTTTATTTATTTTGTTACGAGATTAAATGCTAAATCAATTGCTACAACCATTCTATATATAGCAGTAATACAGTCAGTGACTAAAATACTAATTGTGTCTCGGATCAACAGGGGGCGCCATCAGCTTGCTTGCTCTGAATGGTCTTTTTATACTTGTCTACTACCACAACCTGTAAGTACTACAATCTTTATTCTTGGGTCTTAAAAACTAAGATCGAGACAGTTATGTCACTAAAAACACCTCATAGCCTACTTTTGCATATTTGTTAGCATGAAGTATTAAAATATGAGATATGGAATGTTTTCTATCTTTTCTGTTTCCAGCATGTTTGGATTGCATATTTTCTGTCAAATTTCCTTTTCCCGACAGCTTAAAGGTTTTGTTCGAAAGAATGCACATATCTGACTCGCGCGTGGCTTACCGGTGCCTGTTATAGAACCGGTTATAGAGTCTGTTATAGAGCCTGTTATAGAGCTGGTTATAGAGCCTATTATAGAGCTTGTCATAGAGCCTGTTATAGAGCTGCCATGACTATGAGTCTTCGCAAACCATCATTTGCCAAGCTGCGCACGCGGCTGTAAAGTGCAGAATATAAATGTCTCCTTTACTTTTTTTACTTGTGCCTTGTAACAAGCAGATTTATCCAATTGTGCAGAGACTATCCCGACTTTTACACGAAGTTGTACGCGTTGTTTACGCCAAACGTGTTTCACGTGAAGTACAAGGCGCGCTTCCTACACCTAGCTGACAAGTTCCTCACATCATCGTTAGTATCACCTGTGCCTGACTTTTCCTTCGTTTTTATCGATTTTTTCATTCTTAATCGGTTTTTATGTATTTTGTGTAACAAACTGTATTTAGCGTAAATACAGTAAATACATTTACACTCATGGCTCACTGTGGAAAAAATATATGAAGCTGTGAAAAGCAGGTGCTACTTCATTTATAGCCGTAGATATCAGTCGCACCTACAAAATTTACAGTAACCCTCTTTAGTAAAAATCTTGCTTAACCCTTTTCATGTTCAGCCTGGAAATATCTGTACTAAATACATGGCAAATAAAACAATGCAGCAGGACGGGGGTTAATATTCAGCACTAAGATATCGCTTATTTGATATAATGAAAGGTGCCGGGAAATTCAAGAACATTATGACTTATAAGCATAGCTGGTGGCTGGGTTTGTTTATCCAGTCATATGTCAGCATAGCTGGTGGCTGGGTTTGTTTATCCAGTCGTATATCAGCATAGCTGGTGGCTGGGTTTGTTTATCCAGTCATATATCAGCATAGCTGGTGGCTGTATCTGTTTATCCAGTCATATATCAGCATACCTGGTAGCTGGATTTGTTTATCCAGTCATATATCAGCGTACCTGGTAGCTGTATTTGTTTATCCAGTCATATATCAGCGTATCTTGTAGCTGTATTTGTTTATCCAGTCATATATCAGCGTACCTGGTAGCTGTATCTGTTTATCCAGTCATATATCAGCATACCTGGTAGCTGGATTTGTTTATCCAGTCATATATCAGCGTACC
>WURV02063561.1:0-17350 GCA_011762755.2 Epimenia babai | reverse complement strand
CCTTCAGAGGTATAGTTTTATCTGTGGATTTATCTCCAGCTATTTAAAGAACCACATTGGCTACCCCCATTAACATCATGGTATGTGAAAGAGCGCGTTGTTTTGGTAAAAAGAAGTCAGGTAGAATAAAACTATTTGTAGATTTCCTCAATAGTTTCCTATTACATAGCATTAAATTACATTTTTGGGGAATAATCGTGGCGTCGGACGTACATCGCTGCTTGTCGATTTCACTAGGCGCCTTCGGTCATATCCATTGTGTCTAATATCTTTCTTGTACCCATATTTCTCTATGGCTTTAACGGCAAATACCATCTCTACCTTGTATTAAAAGCAACGAGGTGTGGGAGGCCGTGCTAGCCATCCGTATAATACGAAAAGTGAAGGTAAAACCTTATTTACTCACTAAGTTTATACATAGCACGAGCTTTCGTATACATGTATACACCCGATGAAGTATTCTTGAAATGAAATGAAATTTTGAAATGAATTTTATTGACTTATAGTGCCCTTTTAAGACATGCCTATCGAAGACACTTTACAAATTTATGGTTGCTATGATTAACTAGACACACAAGGAATACGGAATACGGTGTATACGGAAGCTTGGGCAAATAATAATTTTAGTTAGTCGATAAGGTGTTATCGTCACATTTTGTATTGTATGGAAGGGTCAATTAAAATATGGTAATACGCTTGTGCACACGACGTAATAAAATGTACATACCCGCATAGTTCTTGAAAAATTATTTCGCGATTATAGTAACATTCATTTTACCGTATAAATCAATATTTGCGGTATTTCAAAAACACCTTAACACCGAAAATTACGCATCGATTTACTTTTGACAACATTGGTGTGTTTCGTTGCACAAAATAACCTTTGCCCCGCGCTCGTTGGTGAAGAGTAAGTTTGTACTAAGTAATGTCATTGGCCCGCGATGCTAGAACGAAGGAGGCGTATTGGCTCGTTTAGACATATTGTCGCGGCCGTCGATAAACGATAGAACGAACGTACGTGAATGGTCAATTACCTCCTTTTTACACCAATGGGTATATCTACCTTTGATGGAGTGTCCTTTCAAACTATTGTAATACCCCGTGTTTTGACGTACGAGGATAGGCGCTATCAACGACCCTAGCGCATGATGACACACGGTAACCGATAAAATCTCGACCTCCGAACACAAGGCTCGCTTTTCCCCCTCACAATGACGTTGACGAGCATATTCGAGGGGTGGTGGTGGTACGTAAATAAAAGATAATTGTCCATTGAATAACTGTGATTTTTGCGTTACAGGTCGACACCGAAGTTACCTCGACAAGTGTAGAAATATATGTCTCGCTTCATACATTATAACAGTTTATATTTCATGAGGCATGTAACACTCTTTATGCCGCCCTATTTTAAACAAAATGAAGATATTAAAAGAGAATGAATCGCTTTTCTTGTTTATACGTCCCAACATGATCGTCCGAAAGTTTGGTCATTGTTCTCATATAGTGAAATAAAAATCGAAATTTTCATACTTTTTAATATTTTTTCACTTAGCCTTACGTTTATATCATCATAATATGGACAGTGTAACATTACATTTGCCGAAATAAAGAAATATAACAATAAATAATAATTAAAACAATTATTTTATTCCCCTTCTTGGCTATATCTATCTATAGATGTGAATGGGCCATTTTCGAATCACGCTAATTTTTCGTTGCCAGGGAAACTGACGTCGCCTTGTCCGCGCCCACTCGTACGTGATTCTACGTCATGTTTTTGTTTTGTTTGGTAATCGTAACCATGGCGACAACACCTTCCATCCATAATGCAACAGATTGAGACATTTGTTTTGCCTAAAACGGTTTTGATCAACTTACGATTACATTTCACGGAGTAGTTAACAGCAAATTTGCCGCACGTTAACGTATGCCATCCAAAATTATTCTATCAACACACACGCGCGCACACTTGTGTACCATCATTCACGTATACAGACGCATAAATATACGCACGCACGATAGCCGTCCACGTAGAACACGGCGTTCAATGCGGAGTATTTTTAAATTTATAACGATGATTTACGCTATTAAATAATAGACGTTGTCAATATACTTTGTTCGTGGCGAGTAATTGCGGTAGCACTAAACGCCGAAGTAGCCTGAGAGGATCACGCATGTCTCCGACGTGACCCTTGAATGTACAGTCTCGTTATTTCTACACCGATAATTGCTCTTGTCGTATATTAAACGACCATAGAAATCTCGGTTAGCATTCATCGTTCTTAAAAACTAACCCAAGCTACACCGTCCCCGAACTAGTGACTGCCACTTAAGCGTCAAGACATCCCCCGGCGCTCAGAACGACGATACTTCTCGAGTACCCACGAATCCTACTCGATCGCTTATTATAAAATATTAAACAACAATAACGGTTTTTTTCTTAAAACGGGGTTATTTACCGTGCTGAAGGGGGCCTCTCGTCCATCAACATTTTTGTTCGCCATTACGAACAGCGTTTCAATACACAGTCCGTCGCATCATGACGCTGAAAACTTCAAGTAGGTTATCACAAATTGTGTGGATAAAGAAACTCGCGAGGGATAGACTATTCCAATTTGTTATACGAGTCGTATAGTGCATTCGATAATAGAATCTACATATCATGGGAACGTACCCGACACATTCACTTACACCTGATTCACAATAAAAAGTGTCTTAGTTACAATACATTTGTTTGCTATTTTCTATACAAACTACCACAGCAAGTAAATGTATTATTTTCTCTCTATATATTGTATTCTTTTCGTCAAACAGAAGCGATATTTAATGTAAAAATGTAGATAGTACGTCGAGTGTGGGAACCTTTTCGTTGTTACTGAGGGGATACGTAAGCAACCAAATCTGTGTCAATGAGGAAGATTTTATGAATGATATTGTTCATATAGATAATTCAAAATAGGTCGGCGAACGGTTAGACCTACTTAATACTTGACAACAAACTATATAAGAGTCTCAAACCAACGCTGCATTTCATAAAATTTCATAAAATAAAACCATTTTAGTTGATTCAAGAGTACCCATTAGTCTAGCTGTTTAACACACCTCATCAGAAAAGTATATACTGACAGATGGGAAGGGGTTCTCAATGATGTAGAATACAAAGAGAGAGAGAGAGCGACACGTTTGAGACTAAGATTAGTAACACCCGAGCTTTCGACTCAGGTATTATTCGTTAGGTGTAATCTTGTATTGTGTTAACGCTTAGCCGACATAACAGCGTGATTTACGTGAGGTTAAATGTGTTTTTCTAGTTATTACATTGACACAACTTTATTTCATTTTACAAAGGCAGCAGACCGCTATCGTCTCAAACGACGTTATGGTTTCTGAAATGTGATCACCGTTTATAGAACGTTATCGCTGTTTATAGAACGTTATCGCTGTTTATAGAACGTTATCGCTGTTTATAGAACGTTATCGCTGTTTATAGTAAGTTATTGCTATTTATAGACCTATATCGCCTTTTATAATAGGTCATGGCTATTCATAGACCCTTATCTTTGTTTATAGAACGTTATCGCCGTGTATAGACTTTTATTGCGTTTTTATACCGCTATCGTTTTTAAAAGAATGTTGTCACTATTTTAAGATTTTTAACGTTCATTAAGAAACCTTATTGCTCATTATGTATCGTTTTCGTTGTTCTAAACTATATATCTCTTCATTAAACATCATCGTCATTTAGAACGTTATCGCTGCCTCTGGGTTTATGGAACGTTATTTTCATTGTCGAACGTGATTCAGACTTGTAAAGTATTATCGCTCCGAATTAAACGTCGATGAACTCTATGGAACTTTCTAGCTTTATGTAACGTCATTCCTGTATGTAGAACGCTGTCCTCTCTATAAAAAAGGCATTTATTTAGCTTATCTGATGTGTCGAAATTGCAATTTTAATACGCACTAACGCGACCATGATACTATATGTTTGAAACCGCCTTATTGTTGTGTACTACATATTTCGGTCACAACCTCTTGCGCCATGTTGGGGATACGTAGAGTGGTAACGGCGCTGGGTGGATGGAGAGATCAATCGACGCTACCCTTCATCACACTTATTAGATTGTCTCGCGCATCTTAACTGTGTTTCCTCTCGCTATATATCTACCCCGTCGGGCGATCAATTCGCCAAACAATCCCCGTATCGCCTCGCTATACACGTCCCCCCACTCTTCTAGAATTTCCGTCAAACGTAGATCAAGCAGGGCTCGTGTTCGTGTGACGTATCTCCATTTTCGAATTAGTAAATCATACAAAAATCAAGCATATATCGGTTTTATTAATCATCTCGAAAATTTTAATCAAACTGAAAAGTTAATTTATAACGTCACGTGCCATCCTGTTAAAACGCCATAATGCTTAACTTATGTAATGATCCTTATTGCAATACAGCGCGTTTAAATCGGTATTTATATAACTCGGCACTCTATATAGGTCGGGTACATTTCAGCAAATAATATTATGTGGCTTCCACATGTCTATCTTCTATGCAGATTATAGATCGAGAATTACTATAATGTGTCAACTTATATAATTCACAAACGATATTCAAATATGAGAGAAAACACATCGTGAACTATGGTATAAATCGGTAGCGAATTTATAAAGATGAATAAAAAATGAATGCGTTTAATATAGTTGATATGTCTTCAGGCTCGTAGTTTGTGAGTAGCGTAACGATTAGTTGATTGCATTATACTAATGTATGTCACGTGTGGCCAATTTGTGGGCGGTACGAACGTGACGTAATTGCGTTGTCACGACATACGCGAATATAGATATTTGTGTACCGTTACGTCATCGATTGTTACGTATTTGCGGTTTACGTCATCGGTTTTTGTCGGGTATTTACAGTTTACGTCACGGTATGGAGTCGAGTCGTTAGGCGAAGTGTTGATCAAGACATTGTAAGGTATTGTTAAGCGGTGCTCGATTGTTGACTATCGCCTAACGACATCATCGTCGTACAACGGGGCGCAGCGGGGTCGTTCGTAACTCCGCGACGGTAGGGGGCGGTGGGGCTAAATGGGGCTTGTGGCGATATCGCTGTTGATATAAACGATGCTTTTTGTGAGAGACGAATAAAATAACGCACATGCCTTCAGGGGCGGGAACGATGTAACTATAAAATGCCTTATACTTAACGACGGGATTAAGTCGCGAAAGTGTGCCTAGCTACTGGCGATGCCACGACAAACGAGTCTAATGGCGTTTACGTAATGACGGAGTCGTGATAATGAGGTAGCGCACGACACGAGGAACACGCATCTGTTACCCCAGCAATCACGCTCGCTATACGGACTCAACCAGCCGAGTCTGACGCCATCCTGTTATCATAGCGTATTAATTCCCGAACGATTAACGCAACAACGTAAATTCCTGAAAAAAATTTACGTCGATTTTATAATAAAAGCTATAACTGTTATATGAATGGGGTAGCCATTGTGAGTCTTTGAAATAACTGAAGAAAAATGCACAGAAAACGTCACCCGATCCCATCCGAGGTATAAGCTTTTATCTGCATTTATCCCGAGTTATAATTGTTACAGAGTTAATTTTACGCCCATTTACCCTGTAGGAAGCTCACAGTCTAGGAAAATTACAGGAAACGCACATGTAACACTTTCTGACTATTATAATAATCATTAACAAGACCTTTCGTTCATCAAATGGATTCATCAGGTGCATACTTCTGGAAGGCATTATTTGTGTATTTGTCGACATGTACTTTTTCTACACTGCACTTCATGGTATGTACGTCGCTGACAATTTTTTCGCTATTTACATTTTATCATGATATATATATATATAGGTCAAATATATTATCTAAGACCTCGGACATGTAGAGAGAAGCCGACTTATAAACCGGAGGCGTGATATGGAGTAGCCACTAATGTATTATACTATTACAATGTATACGTCGACGTGGTGTTAGAAGGTGAACCTTGAAACTCTCTTATTAAGATAATGATTCGTTCAGTATCATCAAACGTAAGAATCCCTAAATCCAATTTTACACGAGAGTGTGCGAGGTTGGTCAAAACACATATAGCCTTAAAATCACCTCTCCTATGTGTCAATTTTCCGGCTCATTGGCCCGTTTACAAAGATATACTGTATAATAGATACGGCAACTGTCAAAATAAAATATTATTGATGCAGTGTCTATTTCAAAATAAATGATCGTAAAATAGGTGCAGCATTGCGTATCGTGTCTATGTATAGTGAACTCGACGTATGCAATAAATCTTACGCTTCACGCTCAGATGATTGTCTATTAATTATTAACTATTTGTTCAATGTACGAGGAAATGGCGTATATATGTTCAGACCGAACTTCCGAAGAATATGTTACGAATTAGCAACAAGTCACTGTGTATTATAATCCGGAATTATGGTGATTCTAATCGAGTAATTAACCCGATATGTAAGTTCGTTACCAGAAGACAGTCCTAGATAAATCACTGTATCAAAAAACTACTCGCAGTTCTTTCTGTTGACATGTTAATATGTATCACGGGAGATAATTTTGCAGCTATCGCAATACAATGGACGGAGTTGATATTCATACAAATATAGTTAAAGATCATGTTTGCAATGCGAAAAAAAAATCACTTTTAGACATCGAGCTTTGGTAATATGTTTCTCTCTCAGATGTACGAGGGAACTTCATTGCCTTATCTGTCCTCTCTCTCTCTCCCACCCCTTCCTCTCCTCTTTGACTGTCTGTTTATCGCTCTCCTTCGTTCCTTTTCTCTCTCAGTGTCTAACTACCTCTCACCGACTCTCTCCCTTTCCCCACTCTCTGCCCTTCACCGTCTTCTTCTGCCCTCTCTTTCATTCCCCCTCTTACCCTCTCCCACTAATTTCGCTCCTCCTCTCTCTGCTCTCTATCTCCATTTCTTGGCTCTCTCTTTCTCTTCCCCTCTCTCCTCTCTTCTCTCTCCGTCTCTCCCCTTTCTCTTTCCCCCTCTCCGATCTCTTCTCTCCCCCTCTCAGCCTCTGAATCACTCTTCCATCTCCTCCCTCCTCCATCCCACTCTCCTTGTCTCGCATTGTCTTTCTGCACATTTTCACGGCAACCCACACCACCCTTTTAGGGTGGTTTAACACGGTCAAAATCGCGTTTTATAAAACGATCGCTCAACCGTGCAGTCGATTATTCGATTCAAACAGATAATGTAATCGTCTTTACGCTGCATATACTTAAGAGCAGAATTATTTCAGTGACCTCGAGATCTTATTGAAAGACTGCGGTACGTATTTAAAACGTCTATAGGTATGCAAAACGCGGCGTATATCAGAGACAAACATTTTATTTGATGAAACTGACGGGGCGTGAACGTTACGAAGATATCGCTTCGATAATCGACAAATCGAATAAACGCTACGCGAAGTTGTAACAATCTCGTGAATTAATTAGCATAACGCGCAGACGACGTATGTCGCTTATTGTAAAATAAGATTTATAGAGTCGAAGATTTCTTACGATGCGTGCTTGATAATAAAACCAATAAATGTCTGTGATTTTTTATTAGACTCAATATGAATGCGTTTTTGCGAACAGAAAATTTGTCGCGAGTCCGTATATAGTGCAGACGTGCAAAATCGCAGCCGGGAAGTGGAGACGGGAGTGAACTCTGTACAGTGGAATTTCACCTTTTCTTACTAAAACCCACTTTGATTGCAAAATATCGATAAGTTTATCAATTGGACTCAGACAACGAAATGCTCGTGCCAGTTTAAAAAAATCTCAATAAGAATTTTTCACGTGAGAGTCGATAAAAGACGATGGTATCTGCAGATGCCTTGTACAAAGAATCGTTCTGTTATTGTTTTAAAACGTCGTTTAACGAGCTCCTCGCCTTTTATCTTTTCCCTTTATAAAAATGTGTCTTTCCAAGCTCTTCCTGTTCATCGGAACTAACGCAGTATACAGTAGTAGATGCACGAAAGTTCACTGTATCGGTACTCCCAGCTGGTCAAAACATGTTACAAATCTACTGTTAATTTAGCAGGAAAAATACATGACCAAATATAATAAATATTTCGAAGTCGAGTTTCAGAAACGTCGTAGGTTTTCGATAATAAATAAAAACGCATCGATCAAATAACGCGTGATGCGGCGAAGAAGCTGAAAAGTGTCATAAGCGGCCACCCACGGGATGTCGTTTGCCGCGCCCACAGCCCACCAGCTACCGACGCATGCACGGTGTCAAGGGACGCCACGGCACGGCGTAATTTGCATACGAAGTTTACCGTCAGGTGAATAATACAATTTTATCCATCTTTAGTCATCGTCGTACGTCGCGAACCAGCGTACAGCGAGCGCCGAGCCTTGTGTCTGGCGCTCCGTAATATATATATCAAAAAACGACAGGTAGAATCGAACCAGCAGGGAATAAATTCCTTTAATCTCCTTCGCAATCACAATTTTATAAAATACACGCTATGCGATGTTTTATGCAAATCTTCTTGGCAACAATTTCGAGAATTTTTGCGTCGTCTAAGACACAAAATTATTGGCGATGTTACGTTCCCCGATCGTTTTCTCTCGAACTCTACTGCACTTGCTCACGCACGCGCGCGCACACACACAGACACACGCACGCGCGTGCGTACACATCTGTATTATTGCAGTTCTCTCCGAATAGACGGTTCATTGTATTGCATCGAAGGCAGTAGAGAGTATACATTATTTTTGTCATTATGGCAACTATCGAGATATCGGCGTTATTGACATTTCGTCTTCATACGACGGCGATACTTTAGATAAGTATATGTATAGCAACATCGAAGCGTGTATATATAACGTACAGCGCATAAACTGCTTACTAACTATATAACTCATTATGAATGAGATAGCTTTTATAGAAGTCGTTTTGTTGAAAGTGAAAATTAAAATGGTTGACGCATATATCAGTAGACAGTTCTAAATGTAGCGCTCGCCGTAACCTCCCCCAATTTCCATATCGTCACCTCGTCGCCATCGACAAAACGTGTAAAAACACGAAATCGTCTATTAACTTAAATGTTTATGGTGAAGTGTATCTTTGAATGGGGTGCCGAACGGATAAGGTTCCATCGATCACAATTAATCTAACGTTACGCTCGCCGCTTACTACAAAAGTTCGTGTTCTCGCACGTTGTAGTAAAACGTAGTAAATATCCCACACATAATGGCGTCGAGGTGAAAGATGAATCGGTCGGACCGTCGCTTTAACTATAAAGGCGAGGTTCGGACTATGGAGAATGAACTACTACTCTAATTACAGTCTTACGTCGATAAAACGAGATACAGAAGAAACATTGAAATAAATACATTTAATTGATTCATACTGTTTATTAGTCAATACTAAACTAATAATGTACAACTCATGAATAAACATGCGTCTTACCGTGTTAGCGATATTGCATAATACGAAAAATATGAGAACATGTTTTAGACTGTATAATATAGACTAGACGCGATCTCGATAGACAATTATTGACAACGCACCGGTACAGCTAATGGTAACACAAATTAATTTGATAATTACGTTATATTATATCGGCCTACTTATTACTTATATATTATGCTAATCCAAGAACTAAGTCCATTATCCACAGATCAAGTATGCTGAACTCGGCGCAGGAGTCGCCGCAGTAGTCTATAAAGTGTGAGACGTCGTCCCTGGTTAGGAGGGACGCATTTGGGCCGAAAATAGCGGGTTTTTTGTCCCAAGAATTAACAAAGTATGGAAGAGTTTTGTGGTAATTATATATCTACAGTATAACTAAATATATTTAAATTTAACTAACTATATAACTAAATATATAAATAAGAATATAACTAACTGTATAACTAACTATATAACTAACTGTATAACTAACTGTATAACTAACTATATAACTAACTGTATAACTAACTATATAATATAAATATATAAGTAAGAATATAACTAACTATATAACTGACTATATAACTAACTATATAACTAACTGTATAACTAACTATATAACTAAATATATAAATAAGAATATAACTAACTGCATAACGAACTATATAACTATCTCTATCACTAACTATATAACTAAGTATATAACTAACTATATAACCAACTATGTAACTAAGTATATAACTAATTATATAACTAATTATATTACTAACTATATTACGAACTATATAACTAACCATATAAATATCATATATAAAGATAATACAACTAACTATATAACTGATCATATAACTAATTATATAACTAATTACATAACTAATTATATAACTAATTATATAACTGATTATATAACTAATTATATAACTAACGATTGAACTATCTACACAACTAGCTATTGCTTCTCCCGTTCATGTATCATGTGTCAGGGATTTTCATCATTGTCGTTAAAACTCATTAATATATAATACAAAAATTATGTATTTGTCAAAAAGTATCAAGTTCTCTCTCGCTATTCGTCAATAATTAGCAATTTCTCTAGTTTTATAACAGTTTTCCGCGGCCAAATAAACACAAGGCAATTTGATGAGGGGAAATAACTGTACGTGCATAAAAACACAGCTTAGAATTGCCTAATATTGTTGCTATTATCAATCAGAAGAAAGTGCATCGGTCCAATATTGCATAAATTTGAATATACACGCATTTCCTCCGACCTTTATCTGGTTCTTTAACTTTGTAACGTTTATAGCGTCTGTTGAATATGATAGCCGTGTGCACGCCGTTTGCGAAAGGCACTGTTATGGAAATTTGTATTTAGCGTCTGGAGTTAATTCGATTGTGAGAACGATCGTATAACAGGTCGAACACAATGCCTCTCTCGGGCATCCCCGCAAAAAGCACGGGGTCGATGTAAAAAGGTGACGAGGAATTCGGGTCTAAAACGGCGTCGTGTAAATTAAGCGTTCACGTCGTAAAGAGCCGATGAAAAAATTACGTTGAAAAAATTTGGGATTATTGTAGTGTACCGTAGAAGTTTCTCGTAACCGATTAAAAAGTTACGTTGACAATGTCACAGAAAGGATTCAAGGCGATGGCAATTTTTATTGTTGATACAAAAATACAGTAAGACGAGGTCGCGGAAAATCGATTCTGTTCCGAGAGATATCAAGATTCGCAGTATAATTTGACTTCAGCGAAATACACCGAATAACTATTTTTGGATAAGTCCAGTAGAGAAGAAGAAGGGAAAATTTCAATGTAAAGAACTGGGTGTTCCTCTAAAGTTGTTCATAAAACGTCAGAACTGACACGTATCAACGTGAAATTTTTTTGGAGAGACCTTCACAGAAAAAACATAGTTTTTTTTCTATTAATTTCTCTCTAGTTATTCATAGAACCACATTGGCTACCCTATTACAATCACGTAAAATTTATTATGATACCCATAATATAATTGGCGTAAAATGCGATATGATCGTTGATCAAGATTCAAACCAAATTGCAAAATAGTTTTGACTATTAGTAATTGGGAGATAGTTTGTCGATTTATTACAACAGTCTATATGCTTAGGTCGGGTTTTTCAGTCGGATAAAACAACTCAACTTCAGAAATTTGGGTATTCGTTATGTAACGTTGAAATATTGGTATTAAATATTCCTTTTAGGTAGCGCAAAAGTGAAACGGGCGAGTGAACTTGAAAATAGTTTGGAAAGTATTAACAAAGATACATCTGTTTAAGATGATGGGTAAGATATTTAAATAGACGACTGATTCACTTGTTTGAATATTTAATACCGGTTACCCGTGTGCGAATCAATTAAAAAATGAACATTTCCGAACGAACTTCGCGGTGTCGACATTTTCGACGAATTGATACGATCCGTTGACTGACGAAATGTGTATAAAATACAGGTGGCACCCGACAAAATAATTAAGATAGGTAAGAACAGAAACCTCTGTATACAACTATACTTCGTTAACGGGCATTGACTAATATTTATGGTGGAAGGTTGTGGGACCCTGTTTAAAGGTTTTGCTCGAATGGATAACTCGTTTCCAGAGGTCGTATCGCGTTTCGCAGAAATCGACTGGTGGACAGATATCGACTTTATACGAACACAATAATTCTGATTATTGATATTTATATAATCACATTCAAGCGTCTACTTGACGGCGAAGTGTTCGTTTATTGTCGCCCTGTTCTGGCGTAAATATTTGTGATTCCAGCGCTTTGTTAGTGACATAAACGGCGATGAACTAGCGTTAATCCCCGCCTAAGGTGAAACTTATAATGATGTGTCGAGCGTTGTAGATGAAATAGATAAGGAATATGTTAAATAAATATAGCTGTGCGTACTTAAAATTTATAGACGATGTTTTACAAGACCGCCACCGAGCACTCCGTCTATAGTGGATTATGGCTGCATACTAATAAGAATATATTACATGTATTACCCTATTACTGTTATTAATGATATGTTTCCCGAAAAGAACGTCGCGCTTAATAATAGAATCCGCGCTAACGCGCGATCAAATTTCATGACTTCAAGAACCGATCGGAACCTTTCAAAGTCGTGGTTTCTCTCACACCGAAGAACCCGCGCGATCACACCGTTTGCACCGAAACGTAGCCAGCCCACTGCAGCACTTATTGGGCTATTAGTAAACGCACTTACTTAGCGATTACCGTTTAAAATACGTCATAATCATCCAGATAAATCATGTTTACATCACAGACTTCGGTTATTCACGAAAGATAAAAAGGGGGCATTTTTTCGACACACGGAGCTTAAGATAATGACCTTTTGTATAGACTGCGGATACCTCACCGAGTGAACCACCTTCAGATCGATAGGAAAAAAATGGTTTGTGTCATTTTCCGTGTTTCACAATATGGCTCACACGGCAAACAACACTTCTCTCGTTGTTAATAGAATATCATATATGCAGTGTGTTCAACAGTTGTATTAAAACTATCAAGTACAATTCGAATATTTTTTAAGTGTATGTTAGATCATGTCTGTCTACTATTGATCTGTATTATGGTCCCGCAGTAGAGCTTATTTAGTAACCACTTTCTTGGCACAAACACTGAGTCAGTAAAGGCCTATTTTAAACGATGTTGCAAATTTGGAGCCCGCAGCTTTCTAGTAGACGCCTCATTTGTGAAATGAAATATATTAGATTTAAAGTGCATTTATAGCATTACTGTCTAACACATTTTACATCAATAAATACACTATTTGAATGCATTGAAAGAGCCTAAGCATCGTCAGAAAAAAAAACACATATAAATTAGCACGAAACACTAATGAGCTTCCTAAACTAATAACTAAGACGGCTGCACTAAAAACATGGTTGATTGTGTCACGGATTGCGGAAATCTTACCTGGTTGGGAGATGAAGTCCTTGATAACTTATCCGTCGAATTTTAGGTGATCGAATATAACGAGTGCTACGCTAATAAAATCGTCATACCACAGGCGACAAAACGCATAAAAGTTTATTTTACAAAAAAAGACAAGTGAGTAAACGGCACAGCGGCCAAGAGTGCGTGAAACCCAAAAAACACCAATTGAAATGGCAAAATATATAACTTAGCCGTTATAAATGAGTTAAATTATTGTCGTCAGGCTGATATAAATATTTAGCATCCTCGAGTCACAGTTTATCGTAATGTTACCGAGAACGGTGCGAGGTGCGATAAAATTTTACGAACTTCTATAACAGTAAACTACCGTAATAAATAAGTTACACGGTCGGTCGTTAAGGCAGTTTGCGCGTTGACCATAAAACAAACCCTACACGGAACAGTGGCGATTCGTTTACATTAAGTTAACCGCAGCGGTAGATGTCTTTATGACGTGGTATCTCACGCGCACGGACGTGTAAAATTATGACGTAGAAACGAAGGATGCGGGATTTAATAAGCACGCAACATAAAATTCACAGTCGCTCGATTATTTGCCGAGATAGCGGCAAAAGGGCCGCGCTATATTGCCCGGAAAATTCCGATTCGCTGAAGCGTACGAGCGCTTATTGAAATAGAAGGCGGAGCTATATTCCGCAACGGCCAATCGGCGACGGTTTCAGCCGCCAGGGCCGAAATCTTAAGAAGATAGCGCGAGTTCTCTATCAGTTTGTTGGGCGTTGTCGCGAGGTAAACGATACGACAACCCACCTGTACCTCGCTATCAACGATAAAACTTTGAGACACCTATAGCGAGAGGTCGAGTTAATCCTAATTCAGCGTTAGATCATTTTTACACGCTGTGAGTTTTATTACAATAGGTAGGTAAAAAATTCTCGTCTGTACATTTTTTTTAGCATTGCTTTTCGTTTCGCGCGAAAACGGTTACAATAAATCGCGCACGATGACTTATGATATCTTAACTCAGGACACAATGAATGTATTTCATTTACCAGAACATTCTAACCATGAAATTTAAGTGTTATCGGTGGGTATATAATATATTATACGTTTAACGTAAGATAAAGACTTTTGGACACGATAGTTTGTAAAACCGCCTCATTGAGGACATCGGCATATGTTGTCGGTTAATTTATCATTGTTAGTGATGCAGGGAGCCGTTTATCGGAGTCAAACTGTAGCCGTATTAGTCTTTCACAATCTTAACAATATAAAAGGGAGGTAATACATATGAGATTAATGCTTTTTAATCATAAACGAGTACCTATGTAGTGTGCTGTGTCAGGTTGAAGAAATGAAAATGATCTAGATGGATGGATCGCACAAATATACACCACATATCAAGGTGTTTCATGCAATTCCGTACGTCTAATGAAGTAAAAATATTTTGGGAACGGAGTATAGTATAGGTCTAATCTTTGGGGATCGGGAAACAATATTGCCTCGATAGCTGTCGCCTTGCTCGTCATCGACTAATTAATTTTACAATCGAATTAATACGAAGTGCTAGTGGGGGATGTTGAGATTTCGACGTCGTTGGTGGAAGAAGCGCAGAAAATTGGACGAAAAGAGAGTTTAGGATATCGCGGAAAAGAGCGAGAGTGCGTCAACGTTAAGATCACCAATTGGCCGGTTGTCAAAGTCCGCGTCATAAATGTCGTTTATCGCATCTAACTTCGCGCCGGGCTTCCTTGCATTTTTAGGAACGGCCCTCCCCAAGACTCGTAAACCCTAAGCGCAGCTTTGAAGTAAATGCCATACTTTTATTATTTTTTTAAAACTATTTTTGTATATTCTACATACAGCAAGTATTTACAAAATTGAGAGTTTCTTAAATCGCATAGCGAACGAACCAACTCCAACGAGTGTCACGCAAGCGCAGGAGTTTGACCGCCGCTTACAGATACGTTACGGCGTCACAACTCCCATCGGTGACTTGTTTCTCTCCCCACGACAATGCCAATGTCCCTTGGGTAAAAACGGATCATGTGTCAAGCCTTGCTTTCATGTCTTAAATAATATTTGTTCAATAAAAATATTAATAAAACAGTAGTAGTTGATGGCATTTATTCATCAACAGTTTTCGCATATAGTATGGTACACAGCTTTCGCATATAGTATGGTACACAGCTTTCGCATATAGTATGGTACACAGCTTTCGCATGTAGTATGGTACACAGCTTTCGCATGTAGTATGGTACATAGCTTTCGCATATAGTATGGTACACAGCTTTCGCATGTAATATGCTCCGATTCGATTTGAAAAGTTTGACGAAGCAAATAAACATAAATGATTGTGGATGCACGAATGCCATTAGTATTAAAAGTTAATTTTCCCCCCATATTCTCATACTAATACGGCATCCCACGCTGGGTGTAGCTGATAAAGTGATGCTCTATCTTGTACTTTCATTCATTAGATCATTTCTAGTTCAAAAACATTGCATCGATCTATATCGATAGTGGATTCCGTTATTACCTCGTCATCGATTATGACCGTACAAATAAATACCGATCGATTCTTATGTAAATAAAAATGATATATATATATATATAACCGGTCCGTCATTTCTATAGTGACGGTCGTATCATTAATTATGTTCGACACGCCTTTTGCTATTTTCCGGGGAAGTGGTAGTGAGTAAAATGGCGCGTTGCCTCTGTTTACCATTATCAAACACCCTTAAATACACGAACAGAGTCACTGCCGCCCGGCATTGGAAAAATTAAGGTAAATTCCTTAGTAACGGAAATTGCCGGCCGCGCAATCTAAGAAATGATTTAAAATGTACAACCGATGCTTTTTGAGGACGTAAGATTGGAGACATTATTCCAGTCACCGAGCGAGGGACTACGCTCCACGCATGCGGACAGTAATCAATAATGGCAGCGACCAACGGGTCTGTTTGTAACATCCGTCATTTCTCCAATATCAATCACAACGCAGGGGACCAATGAAAATGGGCGTTACGTCCGTCGTTCGGGCTCCGCAATTTTCCCGCGTAAACCAGGCGGAAGTAACGTGATAGTATTTTCAATTTGTCTCCAAATCTCGTATGCGATATAAGACGGTGGTGACTGGCACAGATCGAAGCGTGGACAATTAATGATATTTTCGTTAATCAGTCGCGCGTCCGAGAGCTGGCAAGTTATCACATTTTAATTCAATAGGGCGCGCGCAGAATGATGACAGCGGTAATAGGGGAAGGGGGGGCATATACGGGGATGGTTATAGATTGGTTGTGTAGACAAACCGGTGACGCGGTGGCATCGCGAATTCAGATTATGTCGGTCATTTGTAACGCGCCGAGCGACTGCTTCGTTGCGTGATGACGAAAGCTACACTGAGAGAAAATAACACGGACTTATGAACCATACCGACACACTCGAGGTGTCGTATAGCTTCAGAAATAGAAACTGTTTTTTCCCATAATCGATATTTTAAAGAAGATATAACCGCCATATTTGAAATAATAATGTATATAAGTTGAACCGCAACTTCCGGTCTGCTTCAATGTCGCGATCACGATGCTATAAATACCCAGACTGGAACGAAATCGTTAGTATATGCAAGATTGTGAATATTTCGCCCAAAAACTCGTTAACCTACGGCTGATCGGTTCATTTTTAGCAATTCCACTATCGCTTTATTGTAGTGTTAATCGATTTATGGTATTTTTCTCGATTCTTTTATATCCGTGAGCTCAGCTAATTGACTCGTCTTATACACAGTATAAAAAAAAGATACTCGAAAAGTACACCGACAGGTGTCGAAGCGATCTATGCTAACAGTTGCGCTCAATTCGCGCAACGCCAGCGAGTTTAAAATCGCAAAAAAGTAAGTAAGTAAAGTACAACATTTATATACCGCAAGTATCAGCCAAGAAAGGCTCTCAGATGCGGTTTACAATGAAATGTTTT
>WURV02063450.1:0-21391 GCA_011762755.2 Epimenia babai | reverse complement strand
CACTATACAGCAACAAAATACCAAACGTTAGAAGAAAATACTGTAATCTATATGGAAAGTAGGAATATATATATATATAAAATGAACATTATCTTATTAATAAATTGCAATTGATTTTCAACTATTATTCATATAGTACATCACCTATAAACCAAGATACTAATATAAAAGCACCCCTCTCCGAACTCGCACCCCTGGGGAAAGAAATTAAACCGTCCATTGACTATAAGTGAGGCTGATAAGTGCGTTATATTATCGCTGTCTATCTTTTGTTCCATCTTAAACACATCACATTTGGCCATAGGGGTTTCGCATAACATGTGCTACTAGGGCAATATAAAGCACATGTTCCAACTGGCATTTCGTTTTCAGGCGCCATGTTTTCCGCAGTGTATGAAGCACATATCGACATTGCGTGGCATGTATAAAAAAAGTTTAATCTGGTTATGATGCTTGGCCACATTGGTATTTCAGGGTGGTGACGACTGATTGTTACCCCTATAGCGGCACGAGGGGACGGTGCGCGGTGCATGCAAGTCGTGAAAGGGGTTACTGTCCAGGCAAGGGGACCTACCAGCGGCGTCATATTTACAGGGCATCGCCGCCACACAGGATAAGCAAATACGTTAGTTACGTTTTACTTGATACATTCCACGTGTTCTGCCAAAAACGAACGCGATAATCTGTCTGGTTTAAGTGCCAATGCGCTGATATCGAATTCAAACCGTCAAAGTAAACATTTTCTAGTAAATGTATCAAACCTTTCATATTGTGTGCATAAACTAACACAACAATGTTTGGTCTTACCTACTGGTCTAATTTCCGTTTCAGTAACGGGAAATGGTTACGTTAGATAGGTGATGGAACTTAATGTACATGAATAAAGGATTTTTTTATTTTGAATGCGGCAATAAACTGGATTTTGAATAAGTTTGAGATCACTCGTAGACTACACGATACTTTTTGTCATGTTTTAGGAGCGAGACATCATGAAGGAGATACTAGATCGTGGTCCAGTACAAGGTACAGTACCTTAGTACATCACGACGACTATAGTCTAGTCTATGTATAATGTAAATAGACAATTCACGGGCACTCTGCAGAGGCTCACATTTTTGGGCAAGGCGATGGTGATTAATGTGAATTCATCGATTCATCCGTGGAAATGAATTATGTATTTTAATATTACTCAAAGTGGAAAATGAGGTCTTTAAAAACATGTTTTTATAATACTAAATAAAAATTTGTATTGGTTTTTACCATAAATTAATGTACTCAAATGCCTTGGACTCTTATTACTCGACACGTTTTTATTCATAAATACGGTGTTTGCATCGTCAGTTTTTGGATGAAAAGTTAACCTCTTATAGGCTTTATAAACGAAAAAGTGCGTATTACTTTATTAATACTCGTTTTAGGGTTGATGTCCACGCACGGAGAACCAATGAGTTAATGTACTTTTATTATAATCGCATTAAATGTTTGATAAAGAGGGACACCATATGACATGAATATATTTCATATTTTGTCTTAAATGAAGAATTTCTGTACTTAAAAAAGATCGCCAACTTCATGCAGTTTTTAGAAAATGTATTACTGCTGTTTAAGGGATTAAACAATTACCACGCTTGTTTTGTGTTCATGCAGCGACGTTTTATGTAAAAGAGGACTTTTTCGCCTACAAAAGCGGCGTGTACCGTTACAGTGGTACGACAAAAAATGACCCGTTCCGTTACAGGATGGGGGCGTATCACTCAGTCCGAATTATCGGGTAGGAAGCCTATTTAAATGTATGTTTTAGAACGGACTAAGTTGTTTCAAAGTTTGCAAGGACAGACTTTTTTAGACGTCTACTCATCGTCCGAGATTTAATGTTTACGTATTCGTTCAAAAATGCATCATACCTATAAGGGTCCGCCGGGACGCCTGTGTGTCATGCGATGCTCCATAATATATAAACCTGTCCCTTTTCATTCGATACGCTTGTTATTTCATATTTATATTTCCCTTTGCCGGTACTACATTATTTTTCCGCATACACCAGAATTGTTACATTCTGCTACGCTCTGATACGTTACCTAAGTTGACACGAACTAAGTGATTAAATTCCATGTCCAGCTTTTATTTCATCTATTATGTTGCCGATTTCCAAAACGTCATGTTGAAGTGCTAGCAATGTACTAGCTAAAACGTTAAACCATGAAAACAGGTAAACCAGCCAAACGAAACAGCCAGAATAAAATAAAACAGCCACTATAAAACAACCACTGGCAAGATCAAAGTTCAAGCACAAAATCGTTTTAGTATGTTAATATAGTGCATCGATGTATAAAAATTATACAATAAAATACACATGTACAATAAAATACAATCTTATACAATTTCATTACTACATACGAGATATCACTTTAAATTGACCTGCCATAAATCAATCTAGTCATTACCTAATGACAATAGTTGCTAATATATAATACCTTAAGGGCTGTTGTCTTTCCGCGTCTGACTCTACGTCGTGCTTGTCATGATCTCAAATTAAGCCATAGTTAACTAAATTCCACCTACTAGACCAACTCCACCTGCAGAGTTCGTACCAGGAACGCCAGTGAAATATCTATTCATTTCACCCAGTATTTATACTCTAAGACCGCACGTTTCAGAAGCTCGCGAGTTCGAAATCCAAAGCCGTTCAAAATGTTAACAGAAAGAATTCGCGCCCCAAAATCTCTACTTGACCCCTATTACTTAAACCGTAGATTACAACAATGTTAATAGCTATCGCTCAAAGTGCCAGTTTCGCGGTGCCAAGCCGTGATAATCATAGCATTACGTTCGAACGTAATGTTACTGCGCCAGCGGGCTGTGTGTCGTTAAGCGTTGACATACGACAAAACAATTTAACAACTTTACTCATGAATGACAGTCCAACCACTTCCACATGTTACATACAATAGGCCTACATTTTGAAATCTCTAAGATACAATTCCTTGACGACTCAAGGACTCAATTCCTTGACACTTCAAGTTTTCCGCCCAAGTATTGACAAAAAAACTTACACGATTAAAAATATGCGTATCACGTGGTATTAAATCGCAATATTTGGGGACGAATTTCAAGTAGGAGAACGTGTGCACATTGCAGATGGGGAACCGAGCAAAGACCGGGCAAGGATCCTTTAAAATACTGGGTGAGTCCGGACTCTGTCTATAGAGTATACGTCTACAGAGTATACGTCCCTGATTACAGTTTAGTAACCCGAGGAATGGCAGTATGACCTCCACAAAACGATGGATCCAACCAGAATTAATATACAGTCGCTAGGATATTCTAGTGTTAATTATAATGATGCTAGTATAGGTATAACTTTATATTATGGCCGGTAACAAAAATATATATCGGACACCAATTCTCTGTTCCTTAGTGACATCGGCTGCACCGCGGTCAAGCGCACTCATGCCCTTGTCTTAACATCCAACATCAGGAGAATGATTTCGCCTGTACATGGATGGTATGGCGATGACGGTCGTACATCCGTGGTGTGGGTCACAAAATGATCAACGTAGCATCAACATGAGCTTACATCTCATACAGCTTAATTCATTAGTTTTCAGCTTCTCACCGTCGCTTTTAATGGTATAGCAGGATGAACTGATCGAACGAGTGCCATAATACAATTACCTAAGTACTGCATATGTTGCCGCACTTTTTTCTGTGCGAGGAATGACTGCTTTTTCTAACAAACGCGATACTTGGCAATTTACAGGTGTGTGCCAACAGCTGGGGTCGCGAATGGGGCGAGAACGGCTACTTCCGCATCGTGAGAGGTTCCAACGAATGCAAAATAGAGTCATTCGTACTGGCAGTCTGGGGCTTCGAGCAAGCCCATCGGGGGAGGCGTAGGAGATGGCGAGGGCGACGGAAGGGGTTAGCCCGAAGACACCGTCGCCAATGACACAAGAGCTTCAGTAGACCGACTTATTACAGTTACATTGAGTATGAATGAGTCGTCCCGTAGGTTATAGATAGTTACGCTATTACACACCTACATCAAGGCATGAATGTCGAGTATCGGGGAGAAAAAACCGAGTCGGAAAATCAAAATTTACGGAGCTTAGCTAATGAATAATGAATTTATACTGGATAAAGGTAATCGATTGATTTTTCGATGCCTCGTAATTTTCCATTAATTATATTTACACCGGTGGAAATTTTTTCTTATATACGATAACCCTTGGCTACAGTTTGCGCTGTTGTACTTATTTTCGTTGTATGTGATCGCCATTATCGTCAGCTTTAAAAATATACTATATAGGTAGTTCAATATTCGTTCCAAACATGAATCGTAGATATCACGTGTGTGTATGCCGCCATATTGACCTATTGTGCAACGTAGTAACGCATGCGCATTTCACGAGCTTTCTCTATGTTTATGACTGTGTTTAGTAATCGAATCAATAGATGAGACAAACCCAAGGATATTTCTGTTACCGCTTGATTTCAAGTTTTAAAAATGAAAAACCTTTACTCAACAAAGATTATAAATACTTGAAATTACTCTATGTATACTATTTGAAATTCAAAATTTATTTGTTTAAAGTGTACTTATTAGCAGAGCTATCAAACACTAAGTAGATAAACGCATCAAATTATACTATAGTTTATACATACATAATGTCGTATACATATATAAAGCCATGTACAGGCATTAAATCATGCATCGTAGATGGAACTGTATAATTCCAGCCTAGTTGCATAAAATAGACATTAGTAAAAGATGCATCAACATGTTTTTTATTTGAAATAATAATAATTTTATTTTCATTACTTGAACTACAAACTGTCATATAAAAGAATGAAAGGGCGTCATTTAACACACTGAAAAATCAGTAAAATATGGAATAAAACAGAGAACCTAAATAAAAAATATCACAGCAACAGGTAGTTATAGATTATAGTATACATGTCTCTAAAAACTGTTTGAGCAATACTTGAGGGATAGTTGTGGGTGGGTGGTATCAGGTTGGTACAATTACACGGATGGGGTAGGTCTTCTCTACGAGACTGTCTGGGGGGTAGGGATTCTGCGTTAGGATGATGAACTTGAAGTTTTTGGTGAATGCTTCTATGAACTGAGCCTCGTCATAGTTGGGTCCATCCGACTGCTTGATCAGCGAAGTGTAGCTGCCAATCGGGAGTGTATCAAAACTTATAAAGTCATACCTCATTCTGGTATCTGGGCCATCATGACCCCTTTAAAAACTTATACTAGACTATAATCTCAATACAATCCCCAGTATATTATATTAATATCTCCGAATAGTTTTAGCTAAATGTTAATTCTACAATGAATGCAAATTGATTTCGTTTTTATACAAATCTACAGAACTGCGATTTATTTGAACATTCGAACAATCTTGCGACGTAACTTGGTATTTGTAGCACCAGCATGGTGTAGCGCTGACCATGACTGACCATGATCACAGTGATGTAGTGGATGTGACATAAACAATGATATTTACACAAAGAATTAGAGTAAAAGCATTTAGGGAAACCTGCTAGAAGTTATAAGCTATAGGCCTATATAAGTAGAAATAGGCTAGTCTAACCCATTGTCCGAGACATCCCATTACAGAGGTAGTTTTGACTATAGTTATTTAATGTTACTGAAATACTAGTCATTTATTACAGTGGATAAACCATCATGGGGCAAACTGCAGAGTCTGGAGGATAAACAGTTGACATTCGTTTATTCACGCCGCTGGTTGAGAATACCATCAGACCGCCTACACACGTTACGGTCCACGTGGTTGACTCCACCATAGGTGATGATTATCTACAGTGAGATAACGAGATAGAGAAGAGGTCAGCTCCATGAATGACAGCCTCATGAGCATCCGACCCCCAGTTTTGTCAAAGGGACAAAGCGAGGGCTACCCTCACCCCTCAGAGGAAAACGTGTCACAGAGTGAATACTGGCTTGACCAAGGAATGCACAGAAAAAACCTTCAAAGACCATATTCACCGCCCCCCATTGACATCATGACTAGACCGAGGATCTCTGAAATTTTTGTCCAATAATCTCCACACTACCGCACCTCCCCCACACACCGTTTAAAGTACATATCTATTCAGTCAACGTAGCCAGGTACTGTATTGAACTCACTTCTCATTTTGAAGGAGAGACTTATCCATGAGGCTGGACATGAGATCCTTCTGGATCTCATTGAAGCGATCGCTCACTGTGTCAAACATGTCCACTTCCATCATATCCAGAACAAGCGGCTTACCAAATCTGTAAACATAAAACTCACCGTAGTGAACAATAACTAGGGTCTGAATATTGACCAATTTATTATCTCAACACTGAATTGTTTGAGTAATAGAAAATGGTCTAGGTGTGAATATAGGTCAGTCTGCCTGTCCAAATTTAGCACCCTGAATAAATCTGTAATATGGCATAAAGCCCTTTTATGAGTTGAAATTTGAAATTATGTAGAAAGACGTGAACTACCACAAGAAGACATCTACACGCTGATTTTATTCTCACTGATATTTTAGTGATGAAATTAGAGCTTATTATCCAACAACACCAAAGGATGATGGGCCTTAACAAAGCGGAGAATTAAATATAGATCCTTGAGGAACACCAAACATAAGACACAGTAATATTTCATTTTATCTTTTTTTGTTTAATTTGTGAATATATAATGAAGAGTGATGCGAGATTTAACTAAATTATGAATGGATTAAAAACGAACCTAATGGCACCAAGCAGTGCCAGTCTGACTTTATCTGGTTCCATCCCGCTTGTGTTCAAGGCATTAAGGTAATTTGTGTCGCGATACCGCAGAAAAGTGGACACTTGGGATGTCTGGTCTATCACTAGAGGCCACCTTATGTGAAAATTTAAAAAAAAACATCTTTAAAGCGACCTTCAGACGGATGTTTAATCAGTTGCTGACATTGATGATGACATTAATTCACACATCACAAATACTATCAGTTATTACCGTATTCATCATTGTAGAATACATCTAATTAATAACTCCACGAATATGGTAAAATTATAATGTATAGAGTATTACACCATTATTCCATTGTTTTCATATCCTATCTCTAGTGGCTGCTTACATCAGGAAGCTATCATTTCAGTAAATTAATAACAATTTTTTAGTTGATGTCTAATGCAAAAGTTTGTGATGAATTAGTAACTAATTAGTCTATATTGGAGGTGTTGCCCTTAAACTCTTACATTAATATTGATGTAGTTAGCTACAAGCATGTATGTAGCATACAGCATTGGTAGGGTTGAACGATAAACTGATAAGCGTTCATAACTAACTTTCCCGAATCTTGGATGACATTGCCAACATCTCGCAGAAGGACGTCATCCAATTCTCGTATTACAACCTTGACCCCTGGCAGATCCTCAACAGCTGCAACATGGGAGAATGAGTCAAACACTATAAGTTATATAGTTAAAAAAGACTGGTTACTTGAACCATTGTGTGGACCTCACGACCCATTAAGTAGCCTATAAAGGTGATCAACACGACAAATTTATTAGCCTCGCTTATAAGGGGTGGGGATAACACCTACCGGGAAAAATCAACCGAGTCTGGAGAGACCTTTACCCACACACACCACTGGTTCCAAATGTCTACAGACAAGATACATATGTCGCACACTCCGCCAAGTCTATGATAGTTAACGGTGATTTATAATGGGATGATGACGAAGCGGGGAAGTAATACAGACCATCTATAGAGCAGCTGAAGATTAGCCACGCCAGTGGGAAAAAGCCTAACAGAATCACCCTCACGGCCTCAAAACATTCAGTCAGATAACAAAAAAGGTGCCTTCAAAACACTCTTCCGGAACCTTAAGAACATTTAGAAAATTTAAGCCCGTTGAGAAAATTTTTTTTTGAGAAAAATGTATGCATGCGCATACATGCACATACATTCATATACACCCATATACATACATATATACCCATATATATACATATACACCCATATACATATAACCATACATGGTGTCACAGATTGTGGTCAAATTCCATCAGCAGCTGGATGAAAGAGAAAAAGCTTTAAACGTTTTTCGAAATAGAGAGAATGGGGCTGTTTTAATAGAATTATCTAGTTTAATGGGAGTTACGGGACCACGATACCTTGAAGCACGTTGACCTATTGCTTTGTCAATTCGTGGAATAAGAATACCTACAAAATAGCAAAGCTCTACGACAAATGGTTGTTGGGGAGATTTTTAAAGAAAATGTCAGATGGACGGACGATGGACGAAGTCGGATCAGAAAATTTCACCGAGCATAAACATAGGTAATCTACTAAAATCAAAATTTATGCCCAATTCTCTCTTCACTTACGGGTGTTTTCTTTTTCTTTAACACGCAACTCCAACTTGGCTTTGGCGAGTTTATCTCGTGATTTTATGGCAGCCATCTTCTTCATTTCTAACTCACCCTCTGCCTCTTTGATCGTCTTCCCAAACACGAAACATACAATTAATTAAGTAGTACACAATGTTGGAGATAACCTAATATAAATCGAATCCAACTTGGCTATTATTCATACACGTTGGTAGCTAATCGATCAACTGTCAACAGCGTATTCAGCCATATCTTCCTCTGCCTTTCAACTCAACAGGGACCGGATACAGAACAGATGACAGGAAGCAATCTAGACTCTCAGAACCAACTGGACTAAAAACGATCAGAAATTACTGCAACTCTACCTATATAACTGAAGAATAAATCTGGAGGTCATTGTTGCATATAGGAGATATTGTAGGATGCATTTTGTAGCATAGATTCTTGATAGATCTTATCAGAGATTCTGTACTGTAGCTTTAGTAACGTAGATTGTGTAGCATAGATTCTGCAGTGTAGACTGTGTAGCTAGGATTCTGTAGTGTCGATTGTGTAGCATAGACTCTGCAGTGTAGATGTGTGTAGCAGAAATTCTGCAGTGTACATTGTGTCACATAGATTCTGCAGTGTAGACTGTGTAGCTAGGATTCTGTAGTGTCGATTGTGTAGCATAGATTCTGCAGTGTGGATTGTGTAGCATAGATTCTGCAGTGTAGATAACGTAGCATAGAATCTGCTGTCAGGATTGTGTAGCATAGATTCTCTAGCATATATTCTGCAGAACAGATCCTGCCATGTGGATTGTGTAGCATAGATCCTGCAGTGTGGATTGTGTAGCATAGATTCTGCGGGTTAGATAGGGTGACAAACGTACAGCGATAGTGAGATGCGGTTTATCGAAGCCTTCTGCGATGGCCAAGTCGTGTTCCGTGATTCGCTTGTTGAGTTCACGATATGCCGTATCCAACTGCAACATTCAATAACTCATACAGATATAATGTCAACGACCAGCATAGGCAATGGCAAAGACACTAAATATAATCAGCTACAAAATACCAGTGATTTGGGTTATGTCCAATGCTTATACAGTTATACGTCATCGGACTACACCCTTTTGGCACATCTTCAAAAATGACAATAGACTGGCTGTTAATCACACACCAGGTATTATGGTTGGTCATACGTAAGTGATTATCCTTTTATTGAATGAGGTCCAATCCTATTTCATGCCATGAAAGAATGTTAATAATAGTTTTATGAACCTCAATAATAAGACAGAAGTAAAATGCCATTGAATTGTGTATGGCAGTGTTATGGCATGCATAGGAAGCAAAGTCAATGATAACAGGAAACTATCCTAAATTAATTGACTTCTATATGGCAGGCATGGGAATCAAAGAGTCAAGGATGACAGGGAACTATCCAGAAATTCCTTGACTTGTGTACGGCAGGCATGGGAATTAAAAAGTCAAGGTTGACAGGTTAATATCAAGAAAAACATCAATTCATTATAAAAGATGAATGAAATCATTATAAGAGATGAATCTAATCATTATAAAAGATGAATGGAATCATTATAAAAGATGAATCAAAGCATTATAAGAGATGGATCAAAGCATATTGGGATGAATCAAATAAATGTCAAAAACACAAAGAAGGGAGAGATGCATATAATAGGATAATTTGCCCAATATGTATATCAACAGAATATATTGACGAATGTACATTCGGTAAGTTTGCAAAAAAGCAAACAAACGAAAAAATGATACTTCCGAGCATATATCATAATTACATGAAATACTATATACTAAATACCCCATCAGAGATATAGGGTTTTTTCTGTGTATTTCTTTCCAGCTATATATGTATAACCTACAAAAAGTCTACAGATGCTAAAATAACCAACCTGCTTCTGTTTACTGTTATAATCCTTCGTAAGTTCTTCTATGTTACCCTGCAATCTGAAAAAAAATCATATCTGTTCACTAAAATTGTCGCCGATTGCAATATACGAAAATATGTGACGAACAAAACTACCGAGAGCATACAATTTTCACAGAAATCATTTATATGCATAACATCAACATAAATTAAACACATATGATGCTGTATTGATCAAAAAGTTAATGTGTCTGTAAACACCTTAAAAATAGAGGGTCACCCCATCTTTTGTACAGACTAACTAGCTTTATAAATGAATAAAATATCAACATATTACAAATAAAACTAGTTAGTCTATACAAAAGTTGTTGCTCTCAATCTTTTAGGAGGCTATGAATTAGGCTAACTTGTCAACCCAGCCATATACTTATATCTATCTATACATGAAATTTTATGGACCATTATAGGCTGTCGTAAATAACAAAATTGCAACACAGGTTCTTTTAGGTGCATTGCTACATACATTGCCTGCTCGGCCTCTTTTTGTCGTCTGCTCTCTTCTAATCGTTTTTCCTTTTCTTCCTCCAGCTTATTTAGCAGAAACTCGGTCTGGCTGATGTCCCATGAACTGATAAGGTCAGCAACTACATTCACCGATGCTATCTACAATACCATTCGTGTTACGTTATGATGACACTTCAGTTTCTTGCTAACAAAATCACACTTGATGTGACACATACACTGCAGGCAATATGTTCAAACAGTACTAATGGTGAGTAGCACTTACAACTGTGTCATAAATATATATAATAATTAATACATCCGCAATAATACATATATATTTCAGCTGTTCCCTTCAGAAGTTCTGTCAAAAAGGGCTGTAAAATTGTTCACACGCATAACAGTGTACAATGCGGTACATGGTAATGTGGCTTAAAGTCTCATGAAATTGACTCAGCATTCCTAATAATTGGCACACTATGCATGACACACTATGCATGACACACTATGCATGACACACTACGCAATGGCAATTCCATTTTGTTCTTGAAAAAAAGAAACACATCTGCGGGGGTCAAATTGCAGGCTACGCAGCCGAGAATGGATATGAGTTTTTTGGATGATGCCACCACCATAGACCACGCTGCCACTATGAGTCCTCATAAAACCAATAACGCAATAAGAACCAATGAAAACCAATGAAACACATGAACATCGATATTGTGTCACTGTGGTAGCTATTCCTATAGATACCGATTGCGTAATTATAATGAAAAAACTTCTGAACCAACGATTAAAAAGCTTCAGTTGCTATTTAGCTGTCGATGAAACACTTCTGTGTGTTTGTATGGGTTAAAAATTATCATTTCTATGGGTTAAAAATTATCAAGTGTATATATGCAAACATTCTTACATGGAAAATTAACAAAGATGATTGTTCTACCAATTTACACAACAACCAGTCATCATATGTGATTAGTTCTACCAATTTACACAACAACAAGTCATCATATGTGATTAGTTGAGAGACTGTCTACAGACTAGTCAGGAAGTAACGCACATTGAGCAGATACTACCAGCTTATCTGTAATAAATACTGATCTTATGTCACCAGTCAATGGTCTCTGTTACTCAGTACGCTTCCATTGTAACTTTATAAACACCCCTGTACTATATTTTTGTCAATATTTTATTTTTAAATAAGCACTACCTCATTCCTGTACAAATTCAATACCTATGTTAACCTCATAGGCTAGCTTCATAAAGGGCTAAGAATGGCCCACACAATGATTACCCTGGTGATCAGTCTATTTATAACTAACTAGTCATACGTAAAAAACAATACGTTATTTCGATGTACATAGATACATGCTCTGGTGTCTGGCCGTCATCTGCATACAGGCGGGGATCAGCACCACTGTCCAGCAATATCTGCAAAAACCCATCAAACAGCAAGAATACTTATCTTATCAAATGCCTGAATGTATGAGCAACATGAAAATAATAATGTTACTAGGAGCATCTAAAATTGCTTCACTTCATGACCATATAGTTAATACTGCGTATAAGCCTCCAAGTTGTATAAGTTAGGAGATGAAGTAACACCAGAAATCTGCTCTCTTCTCTCACTCGCGATATATCAAATGTAATCCATCAGAATTGTGCAGTTATGTGCACCTGTCACACGATCTGTAGCAAACAGCAGTAAAGCAGAAAATGTCTAACCTTCCGATGTAAAAGCATCAGCCAGTGAAAGGCTAGTAACAAAATCACAACCCTGTCATTGGCTGATGCTTCTAATAAAACTTCCAAGAAGCTGAATTTTTTAAACATTAGTGATCTTTCAAACTCACAATGTAACTCACACTGTTGAGCAAATGTTGGGGAGAATGTTTGGAGAGAATGATTGTTGGAGAGTAGAACTGTTTTCTTCAATGAATCACAGTGCGAAACTATAATCATTGTGCTTGTATATATTGACAATTACTTTCAACATACTGTTGTAAGAGTTTGAAATAATAATAATAATATTAGTACATTATATTACTATGGAAATGAGGGTTAAATGACCATTGAAATAAACAATAAATAAGCAATAAACAGCCTATGGTCTTACCTGACAAGCTTCTAAATGACCAGCAAATGCCGCTCGGTATAAAGGAGTCCTGAGAAACTGGCCCCGGGTGTTGGGGTCGGCCCCCAAATCCAACAGGAACTTCACAGCATTCGGGTTACCGCCATCTATGAAAAAATGTGCTTTAGCTTTCAACTGTGCCAGTTAATTCAGATTGATTTACTTGATTTTTATATACAGTCTATTTGAATTACTGTGATAACGCTGTTTCCATGAAAAATATAGCATTGGGAATGCTTAATGAATATCGTGTATTTCCTGTCTCACACACTGGCAGCTTCAGAGAGTGGAGTGTTGTCATTTGCGTCTTCGCACTCAACCATATTCATCTTATGTTTGTGACGGACAGCTGTCCCGATTAGGTCATTCCCAATACCATCTTTGTCATCCTGTTCTTGTACCTGGTCAATCGAAGAACCGACGAGACATCTTGTATACAGTACTCACCTTGTACGTTATTAATATCATATACTTGTGTTACATGTATCGATATGAATGTATGATAAATTCATAATAAGGAATAAGAGGCCAAAGGGGCCTCAAGACGCTCACCTGAAAAAAGAGAAAAAGACGAAGCAAAAAGCCCAAGAGGCCATCTTGACATTAGAACAAGAAGACAACAAGGAGACTGCCTGACATCAAAAACAACAGCTGCCAGAGACCTGAAAACAGCTATTAGAATACTGAAACAAGAAAATACAGATTTTGTCAATAAAGGTTGGCTGAAATCATCTCTGATTGCCTAAACCTTAACCCCTAGCACCCTGTTGTCACAGAATAGTATTGCTATAGTAATGAGATGTACAGATGTCAGTGTGATAAGGGTTAAACAAATCTGTATGAGACCTACACAGACAATATCTGCCAAGTGGCAGACCTGAGCAATAAAGATCTTCAAATAAAATTCAATAGATTACCCCCCTTTGCTCCCAATGACGAGATGCTGAACAAACCTGAAACATACTAACCCTAGGACAATATCAGCCATATGGCAGACCTCTGCAATGAAAAGTTCTCGAGAAAAAGAGTATACAAAAATCGAAACAAGTTACTGCCATTACAATATGATGACCAAATCTAGAAGAGACCAACCCAATGGCAATATCTGCCAAATAGCAGACAGACCTCTGCGATAAGCGGTTCTTGAGAGCAAGATTTTTTAAGAAAAAAATACAAACATCAGCGTAAGTTATCCCCCCTAACTGTGACGATACCAAGAACAGATCTAGAAGAGAGCAACCCAAGGACAATATCTGCTATATGGCAGAACTCTGTGGTATGCAATTCATAAAAAAAATTTTTTTAAGAAAATGTTAACATCGGATAGATGGATGAACAGATGGATAGATGAAGTCCGATCAGTAAAGATCATTGAGCATAAGCTCAGGTGAGCTAAAAATAGTTTTATTTGAAATATTTATATTTCTGTATTATTAATACAACATAGTATGTCTACAAAAATTATTTTTTAATGGTAGTGAGATACCTTTAACAGACAAATATATCTACAAAAACCAGTCAGTGATTATATACTCATTAATAAGCTCTCTTGAAGACCTCTTTAAGTATAATAGTCATCTCATCAATGTCCCCATCAAATGCCGCCTCCAACATCCTTTTCCGTCGTTTTGCCTCCTCTTTACGTCGTTTTCTTTCTGCTTCCTCTTTCATGCGCTCCTTCTCAGCCTGTTCTTGCTCCATTTTTACTAACCGAACAAAAGCCTGCAAAAAAACCAAGCAACATAATACTTAAAAAATGGGTAGGTATCACAAATGCATTTTGTAATTTACTATTTCATATTCTAAAATTTCTGACAGAATATCTACCAATACTATTCCTAAAACTTGCGCACGATTTTAAGATACACTCGAATTTAATTTGTTTTTTTTCATTGTTTTAAACCGTAGAAATTGGCACATTATAATGGATTGGTAACTGCATTATATTCAAATTCAACCAAGGTTTATGACATTTCCTTACTTTTTCTCGATCATCCCATCTATTCCACTGGTCCGTATAAAATTATGGCTAAAAGTGGATTCTCTAATCCCAATAATATTAGCATACTTGACTCCAGTATTATACTGTTAGTCCTAAATCATAAAAAGACCCAATCAATACCTCTTTTTCTAGTCTCTCCATTGTTTCTTCATATTTCTTTCTTTCTTCTTTTAATTTCTTAAGACATTTCCTTGATAAAAATTGCCGTATTGAACATTGTATTTTAACTGCAGCGTCATCCTTTTCTGTCCATACTCTTTCAATCTTCTTGTCTTTGACATTTTTGGGAAGTCCTTCTTTACTCTTTTTAGCAGTTACTCCTTTCTTTGCTGGAGTTGCAACCTTGCCCTTAGGTGCAGATTTACCTAATGTCTTTGCTGGTGTCTTTTTCGGAGGCATACTTTTATCATTGATTGCAACGGAGGAGTTAAAATGAGTTAAATACCAAACTCACAATATCTCAAGCATGTTTACTATGTCAGATGGCAGACAAAATCCCTGTTTTATATCTACTTGAAAGTGAGCAAAATAAATTGACAATTCATCTCATGGTAAATAAATAAACATACAAATATCCATTTGTTATAACAAGAAACATATGGAGTGATTAAATATCATAAGGACAAAATTAAATGTAAAATAGCATATCTACATTACATTTAAAATAACAAAATAGCATGTGAATTTTTTAAATCTTTTCACCCACTTCCCTAATCATAAATTTTTCCCAAATGATTTTGAGTAATTTTGTTTAATTTTTTACTGTTATCCAGTCAAAAATAGCAATGAAAGATGTAGAATTTATTAGTAGAATACGTATACGAATTTGAATTATCAAGCCCATACATCCGAGTATTATACCGACTTCACTGTTGTTTTTCTTTTTGTTATGCAGTAAAGATCTATCTACTGTAGAATTTTAATTTTATATCAGAAATTGCCAATTGTGAGCATCTGATTCCGTGTACATAGATAGACTACGTATACTTTTATTAGTGTGGAGTTGACTTTCATACATTAAATCATGGCTTTATCGGCTATTCAAATAAAGATATCGCGAAAACGAGCGATCGCGACACGATCATGGATGTGACAACCGAAGCCGCCATGTATAAACAAATCTTTTGACCAGGAACTAAGCGTTCAGAATTTTACCTGGTATTTTATTTACGTATTTAGGATTGTGAGTAAAAATGTTTTACTAATCAAACTACGTCAGTTACTACCCCGTATCAAGCTCTACCAATGATACTATTCTCTCATTCAGTGTGGAGAACGGTCGATGTCCCTCGAAATTATCAATATCATGTATTTTCATATTATCTCGTACAATTTTTCAACTGTAGCCTAGATAATAATAAATAATTTAAAAGATATTAACCACCATGAACATTCAATGGACGTGATGGAGTGTGTTTATTCTATTACTTTATTCTATTAGTCTCAAAAGATGTTTCACGAATGATTTGTTTGAAGCAAGACCCGGAAACCCTGGATCGATTCCCGCTCTTGCCATCATAGTCTGGAATCTTTGGGTGGAAAAACGCCTTCAACCCCTTCTACCCAAGGCAGTTAGGCTTCTTGATCTGACGTTGCCATGCTTCAGATGGTTTCTGGATGGTCTCTATGGAGTTTACCGCTTCGCTATATCGTCAACTCATTATAAATAATCAAGTGTGTTACGTAATTATATAGGCTGTCTATAGAAGTTTGGCACCGTGAAGTGAATAGACGAAGGTCAACTACCTACCCAACTACCCAATACCCAAACTCGGTCGGGTTTTCACTACGGTGTCTTCCCCACCCCTTAAAACTGAGGCTAATCCATTTCATTTTGTCTTGTTTACCACATAGACTAGCTTGGTAGACAGTCCAGGATGGCCTACACAACGATTACCTTGGTAATTAGCGGATTTATAACCATCAGTTAACCCTTAGCACTCTTTTGTCACAGTTATGTATTGCTATAGTAATGTGGTGTACTAATGTCAGTGTGGTAAGTGATAACCCAGCCGAAATGGGGGAAAATGGAAAACATACGCATGAAACTTCATAAACAAGCATTGCACAACAAAAACGGGATATTTTTCACTCCATGCTTGTCACTTAGATTTTCGACTTTTCATCTTGGATAAATCGTTATTATAGGATGGTTGGTGAAAGTGCGGGCTTTAAACGGGATTTTTTAAAATAAAATATAGCAATACAAATCGAACATACGAATAATTATTGCTAATTATTTACTCGCCTAAGAGCCTACAGTTGAAACAAGCACAAATACAATAGAAACTGTTATGCCGTTTATTGCTATCAACAGGGTTGTTTTATACAATAGTTCACAACTTCTAAGTAGGCGACAATGGCTATTGATTAAATAATATAATGAAGATACTATGGTATGTACGAAAAGCTTACACAATCATAACCAAAATGCGCAGCGAAATCAAAGTTGTGTGCAGGGACGCGCGTATTGAGAAACTCATAAAGCCTCTATGGTTGATAAATATCACCGCGAGGGCGGGACCTCGCCGCACTCAGGGGCTACCACGGTAACGCCATCGCGTGAAACAAACGCAAGTTCAGCATGTCGTTCATCCCTTGACCCTACCGTTGTATTTACCCACGCTAGTCATTGGCTATCTGACATAACTTCAAAATATGCGTCTATCACTAATTATGGAGTACGCGCGCATGTCCGTGGAAGCTAAAATACTCTCGTTATTTGAGCCAGACAGATTAAAATTCAAAGTCCATATCTGTCACAAGATGAATCATGTTGAATTTTCGAGAGAACTTCTAATTATACGTTGGATAAATAATTTATTACATAACGTGACGTCTATTCACATAAGCGAGAAAATCACACGATAGCTTACTAAAGTTAATGATTACATACAAATCGATATAGATATACAGTAGGGTAGGCTATTATAATATAACACAATCTGGGACTTCTACTCCTCGCAATTTTTCTCCCTGAACAGCAGACAGCTTAATACTGACAGTAGTTAAAAACAATCTTTACCCGCTATATACACGAATAGATGCTACACTGAAGTCGCTTACCGAAGCCTTTATCAAAATAGCTATCTATTACAGTCTTCTAATGAGGTGGGTCCCGGATGAAACAGTTTATGAAGCTATAAAATAGTAAATATTTTTTCCCGTGCATTAACATTTTGACTAAATGAACTTTACGTGAAAATTCCTACACAGAAAAAAGTTTGAAAAATGGCGTATAATTTCCAAAAAGTCATATAAAATTACAAAATTTCCGAACATTCAAAGACGCAGCAATGTACATTGAACAGCAGAAAAAGGATATTTGTATGAATGCCATATATCAAAGTTCTTATTTTCAATATCATTCTCGACCACTTACAAAGAGACGTAATTTTCCTTAAAAACTGTTATAAATTGACTGTTTTCTCTGATTTTTAATCTACATACAAAATTTACAACTGTACGTCAACGCCTGTCTATACCTGTATATTGAACTGATCTCTATATGGTACAACGACAAAACTTTTGGTTTTGTTTCCTGTTTGTGTTGGAATTTTGACTAACTGGGGCTTTGATATGGAATCCAGGAACCAGTCGATGAATGATTTATGAACTTGCGGTGTATCGTTCATCATAGCAAAGTGATCTGTTGTCATAAGCGGCTGTAGAGCTGACTTACTTTCAGACGCAGGACTTTTCGGTAGAGACTCACTTAGCCCAGTCTCTCGAGCAGTATCATTGGCCACTTCAGCGGTTGTAGTACCAATGATTCCGCCAGTTCTAGGAAATTGTGTCTCAGTTGGACTACTGATTGAATAAAACGCATCGTGGTTAGCAAGATTACTAATGTGCGAGTTTATTAGTCCTGGAATGTTCTTAGACCGCATCGTCGTTTGATCTAGAGTGTTTCCTGATTGGCTCGTAGTTGTTTCAGCAATTGGGTGTGCTCGCTTAATATCGGTTAGATGATCCATTCCCTTTGGGTCTTTGATTGGCGACGTAGCAGCTGGTGTTAAAACCACGAGTGTTGTTGATCCCGAAATTTGGTTGGGGGATTTGGTAACAGCTACCGTTACTCTCGTCGGAGCATTAGTAGTTGCTTTTGAAGCGATTGGAGGAAGTCGATTGTTCAGTTGGGATAAGAGCCCCGGATGTCCAGTATCGCCAGCGTTTGCGTTTAGAAGTTTGCCCATGGCTGGTTTCGGAATAGCCTCCAAATCCCCGAGTGTGCCTTTCGCTCCGGTTTGAGGCATCACTTTGAACACCCTAGTAAGATTATGCGTTACCATTAGCATATCAACTATTTGCATCAATTTGTCGTCAGATATTACTTTCTGTTTCGGCGACACTTCTAGCACAGAGAGTAGTTTATCCTGAGGTTGGTGTGGGGCTTCTGTATTGTTCACTAATGTGTCATGATGAGACAATTGCTCTATATCAGAGGCTGAAACGTTTGTGTGACTCGGTACTGATGACGCTAGCTTGTATAACCGATTGGGTATAGGCATGTAATCGAATAAACCAGATGGAACAAATATTCTATTACCTCCATATTGTTTGTTAGAAACATGGCTGCTGTTTAACCGATCGAACGGGGGTAAAGCTGTTTTGTATTTGTCGAGAGGGTACGGTAATTGTATTTGTTTGGTGGAGCTGGTGGCTGGGGTTGAAATGAAAGATGTATCTTTGATATCTTTATATATCTTTTGTTTACGATTTGACTCTCTCCATAGCGTTTCCATATTAGTTGGAAGTTTCTGTTTGGCCGCATCTTTCTGATTTTTTGGTGTCATCGAGCTGTGCTGTGGCTGCTTGCTTCTGAACAATGATTTCTTTTTACTCTGAATTTCCTCCGCGTTGATTCTCATATTTTCAGGCGACAGGGTGGTCTCCATCACGTCGATTTTGGTCTTCTTGACTGGACGTGTCTGTGAGCCATCGGCTATGTTGTACATGTAAGGACTGAACGTGCGGCGCGGCTTGAACTGTCCAGAGAAGAGACCGTGGTGTCGTGTGTATGATCTTGGAGGTATGTAAGGCGCTGAGCCAGAGTTTGCAGTGATGACATTTGCCCCGAAATATGGGTTCCATTTCGTTCCTGTTATTGAAAAAGTAAAATAGCTCATACAACATCATAATATTGAAAAAACGTATTTAGTAACGCAGCATGTTGAACATTTTATTGCTGATCGGAGAGAACTAATCCAGAACCTGGGGCTATAAAAATTAATGAATATGATAATATTAGATACTGATCTGTTCATAGGTGGGACTTAACAGTGATGAAATATAGTTGCGCTCATAGATAAGGTTGTATAGTAAATTTGATTCAATAGTTTGGCATCCTGAAGATGTCAGTATTTATCCTTATGAATTTCACGCCTGGAACTATGGAAATGTCGTTGAACAGTGACAGACTTCACATTTGCGCTATTAATTGCAAGAAATCTTGAGAAATAGGGATGTTTTCGTAAATCCGGTGACTGTTGGTGATGTGAGAGTATGTAATCAACAAATACAAGGTATACACCATCGTAAAACAGTATGAAGAAAACAGGGATGGTCCGGGGACTCGGAAATCGTAATTGGCCCTATATTTTTTTTCGTCCAGACGTAAAAGATGACTAGGATGTCACGATTAGGGAAACGCTTTTATCTGTTAAGCAATTCTAGCTACCCTGATTATGTGCATTCACTAACTTGGAATTAACGATAGGACAAGAGGCAGACTGATGATGTACAGAACGAGAAAGGACAGAAAGGCTTGATTAGGGTATGGAAGAGACATGTGTTCGTCGTTGGAACTCGTCGTGATCTGGTCGTTGTAGGCTGCTGAAGACGCAATTTCAATCATTTGGCGTGCAGGTACATTAATAGCGAAATAGTGATTACACTAGTACTGGACTGATTATGTAATTATCGAATCGTTTTCCTGATATATCCATGCTATAATATTAAAAATTGTCTAAGCAATTTTAAGTTTAGAGTATTTTATACCATTTAGATAGCCGTAGAACAGTTTAATTAGAGCTTACAAAGAAACCCGTAACATCTTTTACACTTCATCCGTTTAATGCTAAGTAGTTAAAACATTGCATCTCAGTTTGAGGATTAGATCTAGACTTTAGATGTCTACAGATTAGCTATGCGTATGTTATTTAAATTACAAATACCCACTTTAAACCTTATAAACATATGTTACGCATACGTTTGAGCGTTTAAACCTCATAAACATATGTTACGCATACGTTTGAGCCTTTAAACCTTATAAACATATGTTACGCATACGTTTGAGCGTTTAAACCTGATAAACATATGTTACGAATACGTTTGATTCTCAAATCTATGAAATTTAGACTGAAGTATTTCCTACCTCTTACAAAAACAGCATAATAACTGAATGAATACTGTATACTTTTCCGCCATTGCTCATGAACGACATTCACGATTGTTACTTTCTATAGCTACCAAACTAAAATGTACC
>WURV02063339.1:0-21392 GCA_011762755.2 Epimenia babai | reverse complement strand
TTACCCTCCACCATATTTTGGTCCTCTAGGAGGGCTACGAATACTTACTGCAGACTTTCAAACCTTTTACCCTCCACCATATTTTGGTTCTCTAGGAGGGCTACGAATACTTACTGCAGACTTTCAAACCTCTTACCCTCCACCATATTTTGGTCCTCTAGGAGGGCTACGAATACTTACTGCAGACTTTCAAACCTTTTACCCTCCACTATATTTTGGTCCTCTACGAGGGCTACGAATACTTACTGCAGACTTTCAAACCTTTTACCCTCCACCATATTTTGGTCCTCTACGAAGGCTACGAATGCTTACTGCAGTCGATCAAAACTTTTACCCTCCACCATATTTTGGTCCTCTATGAGGGCTACGAATGCTTACTGCAGTCTATCAAACCTTTTACCCTCCACCATATTTGGGTCCTCTATGGGGGTTATGAACCAATTATGGGAATGTAACTAGCGAAAGGCAACAGTATATACACAATAAGCACCCCTTCATAATGATGATTCTCGAGAACCAAATCACTTGTTTCAAGCCCTATATTCGAGCCGTAACACAGTGTAATGATGAAAAGCACTATTGGGAAGAGCGGAAGAGCTGTAGAAAGAGGTTCTGGTGATATCTCTACAATAACCTCTGGTTCAATCGCGCAGTCCGAAGGCGACGCTGGTACCGTGTACCGGTAACTGGACGTAAATCCAGGAATCGGTTGGTGATTCTTCTCGATAATTCAGCTTAATGAATTGGATCGATATCGAATATTTGCCTCGATAATTCCACTCAATCCAGCTTGATGATTTGACTCAATGATTCGGATTGACGATTAAGCTCAATTTGATCATTTCCCTAGATTGAGATCGGTGATTCGACCTGATTCAATTCTATGATTTGACTCGGGTTTACTTGATAATTTGACTCAACGGTTTGGTTCATGGATTCACATCAATTCATGATGTGATGATGTGATGATTTAACTTGGCGACTTGATTCCACTTCATAATTCAGCTCTGCGATTTGGTTCGATGATTGAAATTGATGATTTTCCTCGATAAAGTTTGATGATTCAACTTGATTAAATTTCATGATTTGACTCGATAACTTGATTCAGTTTGATCATTTAACACTTCGATTTGGTGCAATGATATGGAGCGATGATTTGACTTGATGATTTGACTAATTATTCAGCTTGATGATTCAGCTCGATGATTAAGCTCGATGATTCTAATCAATGACTCGAATCAATGATCCAGTGAAATGACTCGGTTCTGTGATCACACTAAATGATTCGCTCTGTTGAGTCGACACCGAGTTACTCTCAGCTGTGATGTTTTACAGAACACTATACCTGGTATGGTGCCCATCACAAAGCGAATGGCCATTGCTGATAAGGGCGGTATCCCCATGTACCAGCCAGCCATGACTGTTTCAGCCTATCAGCAGGCCCTAGCGGCAATGCAACTGGGTCAGCCTCAGTACATCCCGACTGTAACGGCTGCAGCCACCTGTAAGTCCTCCCTCTCCAGATATATTCGCATTGCGTTCACTAATACACTGATTAATATGATCAATGTATTGAATGATGTTTGATCAAAAAGATGTATTAACGGATATTTAATATAGACGTATCCAGCTTGCTTTATCAAACATGTAAACACGGATGTTTAATAAAGACATATCCCAGTCTGCTTTATCAAACATGTAAACACGGATGTTTAATAAAGACATATCTAAGCCTGCTTTTTCAAACATGTAAACACGGATGTTTAATAAAGACATATCTAAGCATGCTTGATCAAACATGTAAACACGGATGTTTAATAAAGACATATCTAAGCATGCTTTATCAAACATGTAAACACGGATGTTTAATAAAGACATATCCCAGCCTTCTTTATCAAACATGTAAACACGGATGTTTAATAAAGACATATCTAAGCATGATTTATCAAACCTGTAAACACGGATGTTTAATAAAGACATATCTAAGCCTGCTTTTTCAAACATGTAAAGAGGGATGTATAATAAAGACATATCTAAGCATGCTTTATCAAACAGATGTAAACATGGTTACTTCAAACAAATATTTTTAAATATATTTAAAAAGCTAATGTATTTTCGGATGTCTAATAAGGTAGATATATTCCCTAATGTTTAAAAAAGCAGATGTATTTGTGGTTCCTCAATGAAACAGATGTTTTTGCATCTTTGACAAAGCAGATGTATTTGTCGATCTTTAATGCAGCAGATGTATTTGTGAATCTTTAATAGAGCCGATGTATTTGTGAATATTTAATCAAGCAGATATATTTGGGAATCTTTAATAAAGTAGATGTATTTTTGAGTCTTCAATAAAGTAGATGTATTTGTGAATCCTCCATAATGCAGATGTATTCGCGAATGTTCAATAATGCAGATGTATTTGCTGATCTACTTGTAGATTCTCCTCACCCCGCTAGCATTACAAGATTCTGAGGCCCCTGTGATCATTAGGTTCGTTTTAAATTACATAAATTTTTAAGCATATTACTTCCATGCACTAAGCTATTTCTAGATAAGATGACCTTTTTTCCAGTTATAGTTGTGTGCTGTATCAGTAAATTTTATTATGAACTTTTTTCAACAAATTTTTTTTATATATGAATTTTCTTTATCTATTTATTATTTTATCTTCTCTTTATAAGGTCTTTCCTTTAATGAATTATTTTTATCGCCAATTTCAGAAAAGAAAATACCATAGGATTTCACGCGGAAAACACAGATTTCACCGTGACCTACGGAAAATTTCAATTCGATATACGGAAAATTACCCTCAGACGGTAACGCTGTGGGGAATTGTAATTGTTAAAAATGTTTTTATTGGAATTGTCAAGTGTCTGCCTCTTTGGTGCGTAAGAACTGTACCAATATTTACTATTGAGTTATATTATTAGTGATTTTTGAAGCATTTTGTTATGGTTAATTGATGGATTAGTGAAGAGAAATGCATGCATGAAGATTATGAAAGTTTTCTTGAGTTTGACTCCAAGTTGCATCATGTTGCAGATTGAAAAATTACTGTAAATGACAAGAATTTTGCTGATTCACGCGATTTTAATTCGGGGCAGAAATATTGTCTCTTAATTGATGAAAATACAGGATAATTAAAACTTGCCTTGGAAGGAAATGCCAGAAGTTTTCAATAAAATTATAAAAATTTGAATGTATTGGCGAAAAATTTATTCGGCGAAATCAGTTTTTTACTTTTGGGCGAAATTTTTGTCCGTTGATAATTCTGTCGTCTGCAATATTTCATACATCAGTTGTATTGTGGGTGTATTATTTACTGAGTCTGTGACGTTACTTAACGGAGTTGATAGCATTACTCCATATTTTAATTTCTAAGAGAGTATTTTTTGGAAAATTTAATGGCTCAAATGAAATTTAAGTGAAGATCTTATTGGTGGTATACCTTGACTATGACCCATCCATGCTGATTGGTGCGTATTGTATTTTTGTACATAGATCGAGTGTATTTTACAATATGTGTATCTTGGTGATTTTATCTATCTTGTAGACGTTTAACCTTTGATATCAACTCGTATTTTGCACGCGAATTCAGCGATACGCCGATTTTTTGGATCAATAAGGAAAAGTTCGCGATAGAGACATCGTATGTATCGCGCGACCGTCTGATTGATCGTCTATTTCGGGCTTTGGGTTACTTCGGAAGATCGACGAAAATGGAGAATCTGTCTCTCTCGAGAATAGCTGACCCGATCGTTCCGACCTTGCGCAGAATTTTACGATGAATTCCATTTCGATACTCGTCCGCATTTCCTGCGCCAACCGAGAAATCTGCGTCTAAATTTATACGCGATATTTAAGATTAACAATTATTCAAAGGAACGCCGGCGTGCAGGTCGACGACACTATTGGCTGTTGGTTCCGTTTTTTGTGCCATATAATTAATTACTACCATTACCAGACGTTTATTCAACGAGTTTTATTATGTATTATAATTATATTATTATAATTACGATTATGTGTCTCCGAATTTGATAAAACTATCGTTATGTACAAATATTTTGATTTTATAAAGAATACCCCAGCGGGAAACATATTAGAATACTAAATTCTTGCGTTGGGTACAATAATTCTACCATAGAAGCTATTCGATTTTATTCGAACATTGCATGGTAATTTACGCGATCCTGGTGTCGTGATGAATAAATTCAGATCCATTTTTCCCCGATACGAATCCAAAATAATCGAGATATTAACTGAAAGCTGAAATACTATCGTTTGTATATAAGTTTTTTGATGTTGGAAATGATATTAAAAGCGAGATTCCCCGAGAGGGTTTCGATATTTGCCCCAGCAAGTACGTGTCCAAACACATCATTCTATTAGTAACCAATGTATGTACATAGTACTCTATTCCACTAACATATTTTGTACAGTGCCATTTGATTTCTCTCTTTTAATACATCTATAAATTAAATACGACGTAATTTCTTTATCCTTATAATAATAATAACTGTTGTGGGGTAATACAAACAAACATCACTTTATAAAAAAATTAATAGATAGTTAATTAATTTGTTTGGAAACAAAATATTTTTACTCAATTATGCAATTATTCGTGGCTGTTTTTGAGTAAATTTGCGGAATTTTTTCCGCGTCTAATATATATTAATTTTATTCGTCGATAATTTTTATTTTTACTTACGGAATTCGTGCCGATCTGTTATCGATTGGTAATTTTATCGCGGATGAATGATTATAGCTCTTTTAAATGTTTTAATTTAATTAATCCGTTTGTTTCGTGGCTCATCTGGTGGTATCTAGCTCTAGTTTTTATGCTGTTGGCGTTCCATTATATGGCGAAAGTTGTCTATTGCGCGATCGTGCGTGCACGAGTGCCATGGTAACGGAATAACGATCGAGAGTCGAATTAAAATTAAATGGTAATTGGATATACAGACACGGATTGCCGTGTTAGCCGCGTTGTATACTTTGTTGGCTAACTGATGTTTTGATCAACACAAACTTTCTTCTTTCGAGCTAAATAAATACGCCTGATAAAGTAGACTTTAGACGAACACTCGTGTTCAACATAACCGTAGTCGATAAGGTGTTACCTTTACCTTCCGTATGGTAAATGGATAGTAATTGGATATTAAGATGAAACTTGATGGTAACACAATATTAATTGGACACTAACATGAACCTTGATGGTAACATGATAGTAATTGGATACTAACATGAAACTCGATGGTAACATGATAGTGATTGGATACTAACATGAAACTCGATGGTAACACGATAGTAATTGGATACTAACATGAAACTCGATGGTAACATTATAGTAATTGGATACTAACATGAAACTCGATGGTAATGATTGTAATTGGATAGTAATATGAAACTCGATGGTAACACCATAGTAATTGGATACTAACATGAAATTCGATGGTAATGATTGTAATTGGATAGTAATATGAAACTCGATGGTAATACGATAGTAATTGGATACTAACATGAAATTCGATGGTAATGATAGTAATTGGATATTAACATGAAACTCGATGATAACATAATGGAGGGAGGTAATATTCAACATGATGGTGTAATGGTAGTGTCAGTAGCAGGATGGTAATGGGATAGTAAAATAAAAAGGATGGTAAAACTTCATTAGTGCCATAAACACATAAATACGACCTCACGCAGTGTATGACTACCACGGCCAACAACCATGGCCCAACGTAGATGTCAGACTCGCCAGATCGCGCAGTAGACGGCTAATTACTACAACGTTAAACTGTTACACGTTCTATCGTCGCTGTATCACACGCTGCGCGCGTCTTTTTGTTTTAACAATCGACTATTTACTCACGTTTTCTCGACGTTCAACATTACCTTGTTTATTTGTGCGTTAATTTATTTCCCCCCAGACTTTATACCTTTACGATTGAGTGTACGAAGGTACGTTTATGTTTACGTTACGGCTGGCTGCACTGGCGGTGTGGCTATCAAGTGTCTTATCACGCGCTAACACACCCCCTCCCCCCAAGTGCTACGGTTTATTAGTCTATATTTTTACAGAATTTCTCCGTTGTTGAATCGTTTTAGATATTAGAAGTGGACCGTGTTACTCGGACATCGAGAAAAGATATAGGTTCGATGTTGTTGGATCGAGAGAAATACTACGATATTTTTTAATTGTTTTTGTAAGGGTTTTCCAATGCGGACGATGATGATATGGTGTGGACGTAAACATGTTGTTTGGTCTTTGAACTGTATATGTAAACGTCTTCGAATAAAGGACGAAATAGTCTCCTTTCAGATATGCAAACACATTGTGACTGAGTTTATTGAAAAAATTAAGACTGTATGTACTATACATTACCGTACAGTTACGCCATATTCCGTTAAGGCTTGCGCGAATTGGTGATGAAAAATATTCGCAGTTTGCATATTTGAGAGCGGACTGTATGAGAGAAATTCCAATCCAAAGAGAGAGAATTTGCTTTTTAACTGAGAAAAATCTTTTTTTTTGCAATGTTTAATAAAATTTACATCATATGCAACCCAAAAAATTGCCTTGTACGCAGTTTCAGTGCTGTATTAACCACAAACCAAACCCCCCCTCCGCAGAGTAAGCCCCCCCTCCCTCGATTAACATAAAGAAAAATTGGCGATACTTCACTTCCAAATCGATTCCTTCAGTGTACAAAAGTCACAGTAATTCCATTTTGGTAGTTATCACTCATGTTAGTAATTTGCGATGTATAACTTAATATGTTCAGCCTTGTATACTGGTATACAGGGTACACTTGTATACTCCTCCTCTCACCCCAGATTGATAATATACGGGAGGGGGTATGCACTTTTGGTTAGTAAAACATACATCTAACTTCTAACACCAGAAAATTGAGACAAGATGGACTTTTGGGCGTATTTTCTCTCTCTTCCCCCCACCGTTGGTACAGCACTGGATGTAGTACGATGACATGATATTATAGAAATATTTCAGTCGATTTTGGGATGCAGGATTATTAGATATTAGAAAGTTATAACTGAAAAATATGAAATTAAATCGTCCAATCCCACCTTTTGGAAGTAATCCTTGATTTGGAAAAGATTGTATGTCGTTGAATTAAATTTTTGCGAATCGCGTATCCCCTGTCTCAAGTAATCCAACCTTGACCTTGTCAATTCTTGTATATTTTCACTTTTAATTTTCCTACAGTTTTGGCGTGGTTTCTTATCACCATTATTTCATGTCAAATTACAGGAGTGCTTTGAAAATTTCTCACATGCAAATATTAGAAAGATTAACTATTTTTTTGAAATTATTTTCACTATGACGATGTTTCAGTGCTAAATTGAATAATAATTTATACGCAAAAAATTCTATTTGTTAAACCCTTGGCAATTTCCCCAGATCTAGTTAAGACCTGTCGTTGACGGGAGATTTTTAACGACTACGTGTGTATTTAGTTGTGTGTATTTTTAAGCCATTCTACTTATTCCGTATTATTGTGTTACGTTTTAGCAATGATATAACTTTGATTGGTGATCGGGTGTGGTTTTGTACCCCGATGCTGTACATAAATATGATAACGGCACGTCCACAGAGTTCTACAGAGAGCGGTGGACATTGAACTCAATTCGTGCGTGATATCAGTTGATGGCGATAAATTAGAAAGACGGGAAGCTGCTCGTTTCGTGTAAACGTGTATCGGGAAGTGTCAGTCTGCGCCACGAAACATCGAAACATCGGCGGCGAATGCCGGGAGTGTACAGTAACATTACGTACGCAAGAACTGTACAGGCTGTGTGTGTACGAGCCGTGTACAATGTACAGATGTACATAAAATGTATAGTACACACTGTAACTGCTGCTTCGCTTGAAACTGTCCAACAGTCGTGGATCCATGTGCTGCGCTGTATGTGTTCTTGTATAGCGCTTGTTGCCAGGCAACCAGTCCACGTGTTGTAACAACGTACGTGCGTGCGCCTTCTCTCACTAATACGTCTGCTTTATACATAGCTTAACGTTTCTTTTTGCGATAATTGCTTTCAAATGCCTCGCCACAATCCCGCAGTCGGTAGGACCATCTCCTACGTCGTAATTCTAAGTTTAAAGACGCCATTTTCCATCAGTGCTACCGGCCTTGCGCACTTGCAGCCACAGATGCACGTTCTAAAATGACCAATGAATGGCCTTGCAATTTCTCTCCGCAGTTAGTCTTCTGCTTTTCAAAAAACGTAGCACGACCGCCCAAGTTCTGATCTCAGCGCATGAAACCCCCCACCCCCTCGCTAAATGTGAATAACACACGTCGGTTAAATATTTTTTAATAAACGCTATCAAAATAACGCAATGTGTAACAATTTTGTTTATAAGTGGCCATACTTGCTAATCCTTTTAAAATCGCCAATACCTTGCAGCATGATTTCATTTTTAATAATTTCTATCATTGTTAAGCCTTATGCAATGTTATTCACGTTTGTATTTGAATAATTCGAGTATAATTAATTCTGAATGTTCGTTAAAATGTTTATTTAATCATGATAGAGATTTGTTTATGCGTCCAGTGGACATTGTACATAATTTGTCTTCATTTTTTACAAGTTTATGGTGGGACGGATATGGTTTGGGAATTGCATAGACTTAATGTTAACTATTCACGTTTTGGTATTTGGCTATAAAAGGCGAAATGACTTTATGCAGAGGATTTTCATGAATTTCTTGATAAAATCGTATTAGCTACTGTCATTTAAGAGTTTTGCCCTCTTAAAATCAATTTAAGGTTGTCATATAATGTAAACCTATTCACCAGTCTGATCTTGACGTCGAACCATTAGACTGAATAACAACTGACCTCGGCTAAGGTCAATCAACTAAATACCTTTTGGTTATTTCATCCTACGCAGCTAATGATTTCCGCGTGCGAATTAACTCTTCAATTTTGCATGACAAAATATGTAATTGGCGAATATCTAAATGCTTAACTCATCTTGAAGATGTTTAGTGCAAAGTTTCGTGTTTAACAGCTAAAAATATTTAGTTCATATCAACAGGAATCTATGTACATGGACATTTATTACATTTTATACTGCAAAAAAGTTATACTGAAGTTTTTGTTAAGCACTAAGCATCGTATCGACTTGAAAAGAGCTAAAACAAAGATATGAATATGTCTACATCGCCAAGAGTTTACGATATTTGAAATACCCGCAGGTATTTAGTTACTGAAAGAAACACGATGACAAATATATCGCCATTTTCCAATTTTATTCAACCAGCTAGATTGACTTGAGAAGAATTATTGTGGCGTCATGTATTCTCAACGGCTTCGCTTGTTCCGTTACTTAGCCATTACTTCCACTGTTGCTTGTCTTAATATATTATCAATATCACATTTTCTATCAATATTCAATAAAATAAACACACAGTTTGGTACAAAACCGTAACCCGGCTTTCTGTGTTATTTTGTGGGGTTTCGTTGCCGCTTTCTTAGCAGGCGTAGTCTTCTTTTGCTTTCTGCATATCTTACCCATTTGCGTTGTACAAAACCGCTTTTAATGTTTAAATTATGCGTATATGACGACATTTTACGGGGCTATATTTTCGTATGTTCACCTATAATTCTCTGCAATTCATCGTGTAATGGATTTGATCATCTTGTACAGTTGACATCGTAACTTCTTGCATGCGCTTGTTGTCTACACCACTTTATATAGCACTAAGAAAAACACGAGAAAAAGATATATATAAAAACCTCGCCTTTTATGAAGCCCAAACCCACGACCCCCAACTAACGAGTTTGGTCTGGTGCTCTACCAAACATCCTATTGTGCACTTCGGTATTAAATACCTCTTTATTATATCAATGTTGGTCACAAATATAACCGGCATGATAAGACTATTCTAGAAAGTTGTAAACTGAATTTGCGTAATTTGGAAGTCATAGGTTCCAGGCCCTACCAAGGATGAGGTTTTTCTATGTATCTCGTTATTCTGGATCAAAATGGCTACCCCCCATAAACATATCATAAAAAATATATTTTCATCGCAACAGAACATTAACGCTATACCTTAACGAGAAACACCACTCCATATCAAACAAGCATGCATGTAGGTACCTGAAAATTAACGAAAAATCTAGACTTATATTTGCTTTTGTCTTGCCATACCGCATTTCTATTTCAAAAACGTAAAAATATCATCCAAGCATGACCGAAAGGTAGGTGGGGGATGGACAAGTAGATAATGGGTTGGATTTGATCTTGGAAAATATAGGTGAAATCCTCGTTTGAACTAATTTGCCCGTTTTTCGTGCTAAAAAGCCCCCTTATTCCCCTCCACTTCACACCCCAAGTCTATCAGCCCATCAAGAGTCCACATAGTCTTTGGAGAGTTTTTATGCAAGGTTTCTTCCCTTTGATGCAGCGGTGTTTCGCCTCTCAATAATATAGTACCCATATTTCATACTCAGTTCCTATCTCAATCGACCTTGGTAGAGGATGGCCATTGTCATCAAGGTCAACCGAACTCAATCTTGCCATTGCGAGACTGTTATACATTGAATGTCACCATACCCGCTGTATATTGTATCGTACTTTATCAATGGGAATCGCGATAGGTGAGATCAGATCCACAACGGCACGGCAGTTTGCAGGAACGTATATGAATGTCACGATACAGAAATAATTGTAACTGTTGGATGTTGATACACAAACAACCATCTGATACACCAACCTGTAGCCAACCCCTTATATACACCATCAACTATACAAAAACTATCAACTATACAATATACCATCAACTATACAATATACCATCAACTATACAAAACACGACCAACTATACAAATATACCATCAACTATAAAAATACACGATCAACTATACAAAACACTAACGACTATATAAATACACCATCAACAATACAAATACACCATCAACTATACAAATGCACAATCAACTATACAAAACACTATCAACTATACAAATACACCATCAACTATACCAAACAGTATCAACTATATAAATACAACACCAACACTATTAACTATACAATATACCATCAACTATACAAAACACTATCAACTTTACAAATACACTATTAACTATACAAATATACTATCAACTATACAAATACACCACCAACTATACAAAACACTATCAACTATACAATACACTATCAACTATACAATACACTATCAACTATACAAACACTATCAACTATACAAATATACTATCAACTACACAAATACACCACCAACTATACAAATACACCATCAACTATACAAATACACCATCAACTCCTCGAATAACCACCAACTACTTGAAAACAACACAGAGAATCAACAACTACTCAAATACACCAACAATATTTGAAAACCTCTCCCCACCGATGATTCAACTGCACCACCAATTACTCGATTGACCACCAACACCAACTGTGAAAATCTATTCAACTATTCAATCCACCAACAACATCCCTAGACGTCGAACTACTCAAGTGAACACCAACTACTCCAGCATATCAGCAACTACGCAAAGACATTAACTACGCTTCGAAGACAATAATCGCTGCTCAATTAACCAACCACTAAGACCAACTGCTCACATATACCAACAACCACTCAATACAGTACCAACTACATAAATACCCGGAGAACTTCCCGATTACATCACCGTTTTTTCTCTAATGTACCACGTATTACTGTTTTGTTTATCTTATACCTTTAGAGTACATCCGAAGAACTTCAGTAGTTTCAGGCATGGCAGGCATAAATCCATTAGACAAAATACCAGTACTTGTAAAAGTTTTCCAGCTTGAAAGTTCCTTTTTTTGCATTTTTAGTAACAGCAAATGCTTCGCTGCTTTTAACAAAATCCAATGCATCCACCACAGGCTGACTAAACGTAACACCATAGAGACTGACCATAATCCAGATACAGCCTGACTTCATTCGTAACGAACAGACTTACAATAATCCATGGTATGACCAGCACTGCCTGACCTTACCCATAACACAGACTGACAATAATCCATGGTATTACCGTCACTGCTGGATTTTGCTTACATATGTCAGGCTGACCTTGATATATCCAGCAAACCTTGATATATTCAGCAAACCCTGCCTGCTCACGCTCAAGCTAACAACAGTCTCCATAAACATCGTGGCTTTATTTGGCCCATTTTAATCAATGTCTCGCATATATATCGGTTAGTGATAGTGGGGCAAGTGTTACCCTCCAAGGGACTTGCCCCAACTCGGGGCATATTAAACCACAACATGCCATATAGAACATTCGTATATTGTGGTTCCATTTATACACTCTTCCAATTATAAATGTACAATATACAACCCTAATAATATAATTATTACATGAACTGTAAACGGTGAGGAATAAATTGAAGATTAACGACAATGTTGCATTCTGTATGTTATCCCCTGTAATAAATCAATTGCACATATCAGTTTATTTCATAAATTATCCACAAGAGAATTGCTGAGTTTTTCCAAAGGAATTAAAATTCAATTTTCGCATTATTCATCCGTAGATCTGAAATAAACTTTGTCATATTATTTCCACTCGTGAGTCAGTATGGGTGTTTAAACTGGATTGGGCAATGAGCTCGAATTAATTTAGTCTGAATGCCACAAGCAACACTTTACCTGGGGCCAGATAAAATCTAGTCCTTTTTCATTGCATTATTGAATGAGAGACCAGTCACCCACAAATGTTCTCCCGTCACGGGCACATTGGTGTATAGACCAGATATGGGGAAACTATGGTTCACACTGCGTACATAGGGCTTACATACAGTTCCCATCTACCAGGTTGGAACGAAAAATATGAATTGAAAAAATAGGAAAAATATATATAGAAAAAACTCCAATTGTATTAAGTCCTATGAAGTATTCATAAGAGTAGAGTTCTCTAGATCAAAAATCAATGAAAATATTTCTAGTTTTGAATAATTTTACTTTACTTTAATATGTTGAAGAATTGACTTGTTCACATGGCATGGGATATTTGTTATATATCTGGTGTTTTCCCTGAATGCATTCAGTCCCATCTGCGAGACAGTCCATGGACAATTTGTAGCTGACCCGCATGCCCAGCACTTTTCACAAGGTGGAATGTATATACAGGAAAAGCAGTTAGTCGATTGGTAGGAGCACTGGACTCATAACCGAAAGGTCGCGGGTTCGAAACTGCTCACCGATTGACTCATCTGCGATGATCCTCAGCAAGTCATTTATCCCTGATTGCTGGAGTAAACCCGTCTCTAAAATGGGTAGACACTTGATATCATCGCTGATTGAATGATATGCGAGTATTAAAGGTATTGTATATGCATTGAATAGCTGCAAAAAAGTATTTCAGTGTAAACTGCATTTAAGAGCCTTTATTGGCTGATACTTGCAGTTTATAATTTTGTACTTTACTTGTTACTTCACCCTTAGATGATAAATGACCTGTTGGACGTTGGCATGTTGCAAATCATTAGAGCTCATTGTTATCTTCAGTGGTTGAGACTTGAGAGTTATGGGAAACAATTGTAGTGAAAAGTACGCTGGCGATGCCAGCTTCTTGTAATGCCACTTAAGTAAAGGCGTGTGTTGTTCTGCTGGAAGATAGAGAATTATGCTCTTCTGCCATTGCTGGTTGCCACGACGGCACAATGATCTCGATGATTTTTCTGTCACATTTGGTGTACAAAGCGACATCGGGAAAGGAAAGATGCGATTTATTTGACCTTTCGCCATAATCACTAGCGTCCCTTGGTATTATCGTAGACAAACTGTTAACTTTGCGAGAAAAATACAAACCAATACAAAATTATATAACAAATAGTAGCTGAAAATGTAATTTGTACAGTTATAGATAAATAGTCGCGTGAATTGTTAGTAAATGAAATAATTATATTTTCAATCGGTTTGGGAACTGGATTCACACGAGTATATATTAAGTTGTGATTATATCATTTTTATATCTGGCTTTTTTAGATTTACAAACATACTACATAGTAATTGATTTTTTTTAAAGTAAAAGTTACTTTTTTTAGTCATTATTTTAGGATACATAATACCTTACTATTTACATTAGAAGTGAGCTGGCATAAAACGTCGAAATTTTCTCATAAAATTTCTTGCGTGAATGTATGGCGCGGAATTTCTGGTCATTTTCCTTACGAAGTATAGAAGTTCCATTATTAATAGTAGTATGCTGCTCACATCTGGTCTATGCACCACTGTAACTCCATGACAGACGTCGATCAAGACTCAAGAGTGATAACTCTCTCACATACGGTAGCAATATTACTCCGGAGTTAATGCCCTTACATCACAATCTAAAACCACAGTTACGTGAGTTTTTTTCATTAATAATGAAATCATTTGTTCACATTTGCAAATATCACTTTGTTTTTCATCTGCAACTAAGAATGCCTAATGTAATTATTTCACGTTGGTGCTGTGGTGGCGATTAAATACTCGGGTTTTTTATAAATACGTCCCTGTATAGTCTCAATAGAACTAATTACTAAAATGAAGACAGTGTATTCAACTATCAAATCATGGTATTATTTTACCAGAATAACTGATAGTTTTCCATATAACATATGTCTTGGTAAATTGTACGGCGATTTATATCACGGTGGTTCATAAGCAGTGAAAGGTTTGATTGATCCATTCACTGTGGTGGTGATGTGGCTAACGAGAAACGTACGGTAAAAATTTAAGATGGAAATTACGAGTAAAGGGTCAGGAAATTGTTACTACAATCAATGTTGAGGGAAGGAATTTTGCCTAATGTAAAATTGGAACCACGAATTCTCTTCATTCAAAAGCTAACAGCAACCCTTGATTATTTTATGACTAATATGTTTTAATACAAATATCAATTGCTTTATAATTCTGATTCCGCCACCTCAGTTCAAACCATTAAACAACACCAACGTAAGGTACATGCGTTCCCAACACATCAGCTCGAATTATAAACACAGTCAATCACCCATGTTTGTACATAGATTTTTAGTGTGTGTGTGTGTGTATGCGTGTAATAACAATTTCGAGTAGACACTGTATTCTTGATGTCTGTTTATGATATAATTGTGTGAGAATACTACATAACAGTGCGTCGGTACATTCGAGGTATTTTATAATGAATAATTATGTAATTATAAGTGTTTCGGATATCGATGGGTGACGACTGTGTAGATATTGAACATCTCGGTGAAATAAAAACATTCATATTTTTATATGCATCCATTTCGACTCAATTCATGATTAACATTCATTGAATGCAACTGGGGTATATGTTTTGTATATATAACGGGCTTTTAATCGGTCATGCTGTATGTGAGCTTTTACCGTAACCTTTTACTAAGGATACCCTTCCACTAACACTTGGCCATTAGATGTTATCCGATCGTCTGATATATATATATATATATCTGATATATCTCGAGTAATAATTGTACGAAATTACTACGGACGAGACAACCAGATTAACGGTTCCACGTTGCTGGACTTTTTTCGGAGTTCTGGCTTATAGCGTGCGAACGCCTGAAATGGACTAGGTTTTAAGGGGCTGTTGTTTTGTTATCTTAACAAGTGCTGAGGTTATTCTATAACACAAAAATGTGCTGAAACGAACAAGTCGGTGTAAGAAATTCTATCTTTAATAATTGTTGTGAAGAATTAACACCAAGCTTAGGAATTGATAACTTTGAATTGTACACTCACCCCGACTAAAATCATGGAAAAGGCGAAGTTTTGGTGCTATCTTATAATTAAACGCCAGCCGCACGTACAATATTGCGTTGTTTTTCTCTAAGAAATTTTTATAATAACCGATTAACAAGGTTACTATGATACTTTAACAATGTATTTACTATTCAATCTAAAGTCAACGATGATTACGGTAAACTAACGTGGTAGATCGATGTAAAACTACGACCATCGGCTGGTTTTTCTTTACTGACTGGAGAATTCTAGAAACTCCCGGGAAAATGACGATTCTTAGCCAATAAAATTCATCGGGTCAAAGCTGGTCTACAACTTTGGATGATTCCAGAAGACAGCGCAGTATTGACAACCAGCTTAAACCGGTTACGAATAAATGTAAATACTGAAACATGATTGCAACAAGTTAAGGAACTGGTGTAAAAACTATCATTTCAACGTCATTTTTACTATGAAACGGGATAACGGAATAGGAATACGGTTTAAGAAGAGTTTTTGTGTAGAAGGTCTAGTGGGGCAGTTTTTTTTTCTTCGACAGTAGTATTTGCACATTCAGTTAAGCATGATACATTTAGTGAGAATTATTTTAAGGAAATACGTGGTTGTTAAAACGTATCTTTAATTCAATATACTCTAACACGAAAATATTCTGAAACGTATATAGTAGGGAACTCTATATTTAATTACGATTGCAAAGAATTAACACCTCAGCTTATTAAATAACAACGTATAAATACTATATACTATGCAGCGATAGTGGCGGATTTTATACTGAAAAACTTACAACGAATAACCGTCCAAACAAAACGATATTTACGCAGTTAGATTAGATCAAAGTTGTGGAAATGAACATCGGTTCTCGTTGGATTCTGCTTATATAGACTTTGCATAACCTTAGAGAATCTTCTGGGGAGATGATATATATCTTAAGGAATAAGATTATGTCAACCCAAAGTTGTTTACTTTTGTCGAATGTTCAAAGAAACTCTGCGAATGTCTAAATAGCTGGATAAAAGCAGTTTGTGTCGGCTGGGCTACTTTAGGAAGTTAACTCTATCGCGTGAACTAGAGATCCTGTAAAACCTGTATTTTATTATATGTCGTATTATAGATATCTTACGCAAGAATATCATATGGAATACACAGGACTAATAATATAGGAAATCGGTGGTAGTTCGGCCATCTTGTTTGTCGTTCCGACTCAATCAATCTCTCGCACTTATAAACGGGCAGGCATGGACCCAATCTATATCTCTAGCATAAACAATAGGTCACTGACTGAGTGCGCTATTATACTGCAAAATATTACCGTGTGAGGTATTTTAACAAGGGCACATCTGATGTGAGCGACTGTGTTCTCTAAAAAATTGCGCAAAGCATCCTGAAAGTTGTTTTTAGTCAATAGCAGGATTATTGTAATCCAATGTTTGTGGGTTGGTGATAACGTGTAGCGTGTCAAATTTTTTTTTCAGACTGTCGCCTGAGTTATTTTGAGTACAATAATAATTATTTTTAGCCCGTAAAATAACATTATTAGCTACTTTAACAGCTTTGTTGTAGCTCTGTTTATGTTCATCAGTTTTAAATCCGCTCAGCGATCTCTGCGAGACTTGGACACCGGGTCATCAAACCATTGCTCTCGCCGCCGACTTGGCATTGTGACCATGAAATGAAGTAACACTTATTACTACCTACAATAAAACTTAACGCGAGTTTTCGTGCATCAAGAATGCTTAGTGGCATTAGTGGCACACATTATATACTCAACTATAATTAGACAGAAACCACAAAGAAAACATGAATAGAAACTGTAAGATATGGTGGAAAGTAAAGTACAAGAAGGCCAGATAAAAACAAGAGGTAGAGTGCAGGCGGGAGGAAATCAAAGGTGTATGGACAAAGACCGGAGCTAGCGATAAGAATTCTGGAAACATAGTAATAGTCGGATACAAAGATCATTAACAATACAAATCCTCGTTTATGACCATTGATGATTTGTTTGCGTAGATGCAATAAATAAATATAGAGGCGTTGGCCATATACTAGGCCTATTACTTGTTTTAACTACAGTCTCATATAATAATTATTTCACATTTCGCGCATGAAATATTACAATGTATTTAATACAAATCTTCCCAAATATTTCAAACACGAGAGCCTCGCTAATTTTCATATGACGAAATATGAGAAGGCGCAGGAAGAATCTTCGAAATCTCTTGGATGAGACTTTTTGCACGATATATGGCTGGAACCACTCGCCCTCTGACGCTGACTACGCCGCGAAATGAACGCAAGTCGGTTGCAAAGAACCAATAAACCCACTTGAAATTGAGCATGACGTTGTAACAAATATTGAAGTTTTATAGTTAGTTGATAATCGAACTATCAGTCATTGATACGAGCTGGGATGCATGACTGAGTGATATTCCGTGCTCCTCAATACTTTCATGCCAACGACCAGACAACAGCAATCTATCAGACTAATCCATCCAGACACTGTGGCTTATTACTATGGATTTATGTTGGCCAAGTACGACGTGTGAACGACGTGATTGCGCGTTTTTTATTGCAATACTGAGCCAATTTGGCCTATCTTATACCCATAATGTCCCTTTACGTTCAGTCCGTCTCGGCTTCAGTTCGACTTTCAATATACATTCCAAAGCCAGTAACAATTTCAGTAGCTCATTCTGTTCAGATTGTGTAGCGAACGGCAGACTTATAAACGCGCCACCGTGACAGTTTTCCTCATTCTCTGTTCACTATTTCCAGGGTGTTCAATTCCGTTGACTGACTAGTCCGACAAAACAGAAGGCGCTCTCCGCTTCGATTTCCTTAAGTGCCATTAATATTGCAGTGTTACGAATTTGGGTAAGAAACATCTGCAATCCAAGACCGCTAATCGACTAAAATGATACAGCGACGGTCACATATTCTCGAAACATTTTAGTTCATGATATATAAAATTCTTATTCCATATTTACCTACCTTCTTTATTGAAATCGATTGTTCGAGCGCTATTCTTAGACACGCCGGAAAAAGAGAACACCAGTGAACCAGTGAAGTGTCGAATGGACAGCAAAAGGTCTTCGTCTTATGAGGAAGCCATGGTGTCGGGTGTTATCAGAGGCGTGGTTTTTTCTTGCTTTTCTTTCAAGCAAAAAAGACAATAATGCCATAGGTATTAGCATATTTAGACAATAATTTGAAAAAGTTAATTAGTGCGTTGCGTATTTGACATTTTCTCTGTTGATAGCGAGACACCGACTGTTTTTAATTAATAGACACGTATAAACTACTAAAGTGAACGACAATACACACCATTAAACTTTTCTGCGACAGTACACCCAACACTTGAAGCAATATTCAACAACACCGATGTATACTACACATGTAATTGAGTGAAACGCTCACGCTGTAGGTATTATCGTGTTTTAAATTGAGGGATTGTGACTGTTTGAGCTAGAGATCCTTTAAAAACATTTAGCATCTGTTTTTATAGGATCTCTATAGCATCTCTATTGTGAGCGATCTGTGGTTTCAGTTTCACTTTAATGTAGCCCTCTTTAATGGATATTTTGAAACCGCCAATAATTAAAGTTGGAAATAGAAGGTACAGGAAAAACGTTGTTGTTGACAAGAATGTCACAAATGACGTATATCTGCAGGGCGAAGAGGATGCTTCGCAATCAGGTACTAATAATATTGGCTCACGATTGATTCCTTACCCGAAGGCTAGGGTTATGGTTTAGATTACAGCTGATGACAGTGATGTTAGGCTAGCACTAAATTATATCGTCAGGCGGTTAAATAGACAAGCGAGGTGTAAGCACGACTGCTGCTGTAGCGGCTTTCAGGTTCGTGATAGAATGTAAGTATTTATATTTACTAGTATTGCACCCACTAAACTGCCATTTTATCGTACAAGTCGATCGGAACTTACAAATCAATCTTTTTCGGAAATCGTCGCATCAACTTCATGACGATGTGCGTACATCAGATGTGACGTCAAAGAGTTTTAGCCTGGCGTAATATAGAGTCAACAAGTTACTTCTTAATTGTGATTTCAACGAAATCCTTCAGATGTATATTTTTGTGAAATATTCTATTAAATGTATTAAATCTTGAAAATGTGATCGAAAGTAGGTTACTCCTTGCTACACTATCACTATAGCGTTATTTTTGCTTTTTTGAAACATGTTTTCGATATGCTAACTGTCAGATTTTAGTTGTTTTGTCGATAACTAATATTTCACTTTTACTTTTATTTTTGCTATTTCATTAATTATGGTAAGAGAAATTTCAGTTTCCCATTTCTGCCATGACAGAATCATGTTCACATGCTATTTTTGATTTTTGTTTATTGTTTTGGCTATGGCTAAGATAAATCAGTTTGATAGACATATAATAGTGTTGTTACGTCAGCAAGGACATTCAAAAAGTCCGGGCACCAAAGTTGACGTATCAACTCTTCGTAAAAGTCTTGCTGGCAGTGGTCTGCACGGGATCGTTATGGCTAAAAACCTTATTTACGAAAGGCTAATTTCACTTAAGTGACTCAAATTTGCCAGAAGTCATGGACTGATGTTCTGTCATGGTTTGGGGTTGCATCACAGCCAATGGTGTTGGGGATTTTGTGAAGATAGATAGAATCATGAATGTTTCCAAGTACAAACTGATCCTCATCTACCATGCTGTGCCTTGAGGAAAGCAACTGACTGGTAACAATTCCACATTTTAGCCCATGACTGAAAACATTCAGCCAATACAATAAAAACGTGTCTTGAATACAAAGCCACAGATGGTACACTGTCTGTTCCGCCGTGGCCCCCCTCAAAGTCCCAGCCTTAATATCGAGGCGGTGTGGGACTAGGACAGTAAGAATTAACGACAGCCTGTGTCTGCTGCTCAACTGTAGGAAGTCCTCAAGGACATTTGGAGAAACTTGCCACAAGAATATCTCCAAAAACTGTTTGCAAGCGTTCTCCACAGAATCGCTGCTGTTGTGAAGGCCAAGGGTGGACATACGAAATATTGGCATTTTGTGACAATTTGTAGTGTTTAATGCGATTGTTGATGCAAAATTTTGTTTTGATTATGTATATATACAGTGAAATAATGCCCCGTGAATGCTATCTTAAGTGATTATTTTGACAAATATGACATATATGGTTGGTGGCCCAATACTTTTTTGGGGGGGGGGTGTAGTTATGCTCTAACTCAACCAAGGTGACATCAAAGGTGTCAAGGCATCCTAACTGGTTGCTCTAATCTAAGCCCCTATTTAAATACAACGAAAACAACAATAATACCAATTTGCCCAAAATGCATGTAAGGGGAAGAAACTCCGATCCACAATATTGGCTTATGTCCAGTGACTCCTGATGCGGGCAGCCTTGCTATATAGGATACACAAAACATTATGCATAATTGTGAATATGTAAAATTTACAAACTTTATTGCTGTTTATCGTTTTATACGTCGCTAAGCTCGCACCATGTTGGATTTCAAAGTCGACTCCAAATATGGTAAAAGTATTATTTATTTATGTAATATTATTTGTAATATGTGATATACCCTAGTTGTTAATATCCATCATGTAAGTTAGGAATGATCAGTTTTATGCTAAGAACTG
>WURV02063338.1:0-40980 GCA_011762755.2 Epimenia babai | reverse complement strand
TCATTAGATACGACACCACAGTCTTTATTAGCAAGTTGAATATTTAATGTCGTACTTGTGTTTACACAAATCATATTATGCTTCAAACTTGCACCTGTCATCGCCACAATTTCACCATTAGCAAATTCATGCCTGAATTCGCTTTCATCTTCGTAGGCGAGGTATGCGGATTCTGTCCATATTTCGTGTTTTGGTAATGCCATAGTCATCAACACTCGGTCTCATTTTTGCACTATGTAAATTATAACATGAGCAATTCCTATTCATAATTATGTTCATAGCAAATACAACAAAAAACCGGAGGGTTTAACGCCTCCGGTCAGTGATTTTTAGATTAGATTGTCGTGTAATTCTTATGCTTCGGTGACTGGTAAGTGACCACGTCGTAGTTCAAAGACGAAGAGTAGTAAGAACACAACCCCTATAGCTAAAATCCCGTAGCCTGTATATGTGATACCTGTTGCCACATTGTCCCAACCGTATGCTGCGAGAAGTGCGCCACGAAGATTACTGGCTGTTAACATCGTGTTGCGGAGACCTGTAACGGTATCTAATTCTGCTTGTGCTACTGCGAGTGCTTCTTCATCACCAGCTTCTGCTGCTGCTGCGACTTCTGCTCTCAACGCACGTTGTGGACCACCCAATGTTGCGTAAACACCGCCTGGATATCCAGCACGTTCTGCTGATTGTTGTGAGTGCAATAGGATATATTCTGAGTAAACTTGTGCTTGATTACCAGTAGTGAGCGGTTGTCCAGCATTCTCAACAATACCGGGGATTGCTCGTTCTGCTTCATCGAGGTTTTCTTCTGGTGAAAAAGTGATCTGTTGAGCTTGCAATTCTTCGCTAACATTATCGTGGACGAACCCACCCATCCATAATGCGAATACACCGATTACTAAAGCCCCGACGGCGAGAATAAGCCATAGTAAGAGTACACGGGACCACATTGCTGCTGAAAGACGATGATTTAGAAATTGCATTGATGTTACTCCTGTTGATTGTATTTCATAATGACTTCACGCCATTATGTTATGTCGTTAATTGATTAAATGTTACTTATTTGAATATGTATATAAGATACCTTTTCACAAGCAATGTTTGCAGTAATAAATGTCATTCAAATGTCATGGTGGACTCACGTCTCAGATATGACATTTGGCATAGTACGGCTTCCCTTAAGTACAGGTCATAAACTACCTAATGGAATAATGGATTATGTGGGGAATTTGCCCTATGCTGGCACTATACATATCGGGGATGATGTGTCAGATTGATAAAACGATTATTAGTCATGCAACACCACGAAAGTGAGCAAGGGTGTCACAATATATTCAACTACTCCGCAACAATCGCGGATACACTAAATTATGGCTAGCACAGGTCATCAGCTTAACGGGTGATTGGTTTAACACCATTGTACTTTCAGCCACTGTTGCCCGTTATAGTGGCGGGTCAGGCTTGGCGATTAGCCTATTTTTGATGGCACGCTTTTTACCTCCCTTATTAATGAGTCCTTTCGCAGGGGTCTTAGTAGATCGCTTTGACCGCAAGCAAATCTTGATCTGGTGTAATGCCTTGCGCGTTGGCGTGGTCGCTTTGTTCTTATTCGCAAATACACCAGATACACTTTGGCTGATTTATGCGCTGACCATCGTACAATTCTCGCTTTCGGCATTTTTTGAACCCGCGCAATCAGCAATCACACCAAGTCTACTCAAGCGTGAAGACCTCGTGATTGCCAACACACTTGCTAGTGTCACATGGTCAACCATGTTAGCTCTTGGCGCATTGATCGGTGGCATTGTCGCGGCTGTTTTGGGATCAGGTATCGCAATCGCTATTGATTCGCTGACGTTTGCCGTCGCCGCTTTGATGATCGCCTTGATTCATCCCTCGGAGATGATTGATAACACGGCTCAAGAAGAAGAAGATGCAGAAGACCAAGCGCATGAAACAGGCAGTTTCATCGAAGGCTTACGCTATATGCGCCGTAACCCAATTACGGCAGCAGTAGCGTTGATTAAAGGTGGAGGCAGTATCGGCAATGTCGATTTGCTAATGACCGTTTACGCCACACAAGTCTTCATTATTGGCGCGAATGGACAACTCTCACTAAGCATTATGTATAGCGCGTTTGGATTCGGTGCAATTGCTGGTCCATTTATATTGAATCGCATTAATGATGGTTCTGTCCGGCGGATGCGTCGTTTGGTGGTGATTGGTTTTGTCTTCAGTGTATTAGGGTGGATATTTTTTGGTGGCGCAACATCCCTATTATTCGCGGCGATGGGCTTATTCGTGCGGGCAATGGGTGGGTCTGCTAATTGGACGTATAGTTCGGTCATCATCCAAAAGAGTGTTCCTGATCGCTATTTGGGGCGGGTTTTCTCTCTCGATTTTGCCATGTTCCAACTCGCAACCGTCATAAGCACCATCGCACATGGCTATATTCTCGATGTGTTGATGGCGAATAATGCCTATAGTGCTTTCCAGCAAGTCGCTTTCTTGAGTGATATCGCGCAACAAGTGACCTTTACTGTCGGTGGCGCAGAGAGTGTGCGCTTGATTGCTTATGTAACGGGTATGGTGTCATTGGTTCCATTGGTCTTGTGGATGTGGGTACTGCCAAAAGTAGAACGGCGCGACACGCTCAAAGAGTAAAAGAGAGACAAACCATATTCAAACCGAATGACAAAAACATTAATAGTAATGACAAAAATACTAATGTATAATTCAAAGCACAAACCGTAATATACATTAATGTTGCAATGGAGTCCAAATAAAACATGGCGGTAAACAAACGAGTCTATAAAGCCGATCCCGCACTAGAAGTCGCTGGCGTAACAACACTGTCCTTAGTAGAAAACATCGTCAGTGATGCAATCCAGCCTTTACGCGAAAAACATAACTTAGTTGAAATCGACACCGAAAAATGGTATCCGGTGCAACAGGTATTTGACCTTTTCAACGATATTGTGGACGAACACGGTACACAACCATTCGTCGCAATGGGGATGAAGATCGCCGAACAAAGCGAATTCCCACCAGAGATGCTGGGTAGTGAATTGTCATTGGTTCAAATTTTAGAAGGTTGGCAAACACATTATGAAGCCAATCATCGTGGTGGTGACTATCCACCCGTGGGCACAGCCAAGGTTGCCGATAATCATTATCAACTGGTGCTCAAATTAGAGCATATTTATCCTTATGATCTGGTTTATGGGATGGTCTATGGCTTCTGTAAATTGCTATTGCCAAAAGGCACACCTTTCACAGTCAAATATGACGAGAAAGAAAATCCACATACCGAAGGCGCGAGTAAAATCCTTGTTAATGTGATGTGGGGCTAGTCTCTGTATCTATTGATTATAGAGTGATGGGTTGTGTTTATCGCAACCCATTTTGTTTAATCAATAAAGTTAAATGTTGCTTTTAACACACTCTCAAACACTATATCAGCCTCACCAGTCTCCAAATCCAAGCGATAAACAGATGGCATTAAATCAGTAATACAATTATCCGCATCACAATTATCGTTAACTTGATTATCCAACCATGCTTCACCGTTCGGTAAGGCAGAAAAATAGAGCACGTTACCATCCGGTGCTAGTGCCATACGATTTATGGCAGAAAATGCCTCAGTGTAAATCGCTTGTTGCTCACCTGTTTCGAGGTTAAGACGATGAATAGTGATTGTGTTGATAGTCGCTCCACAACTTAAATACCACATATCAAGTAATTCCCAATCGTCATCAGTAATCAGTTCACTACCGTACTCAACCGTCGTATAATGTGCGTAGTCACCCCCATTCCACGCTATAGATTCGATTGGAGTATCAGTCTCATATGATTGTGTTGCCAGCGTTTCAAGGTCGATTAGACTGATATTCGTTTCATCCTCGACTGCAATCAAGCGGGTATGGTCATTTGACAACGCAAAGTGAGACAACCCTGTGATATCAACCGATTGCATATCAAACATTAAGGTGTCTTCATAATATGCCAGCAATCCAAAGGGTGTTTCTGCGAAAAAATCGGGTAGAAAATAACGATAATCGCGCACCTCAGATTGTGCAAATAAATCTATTTCGCAGATACCACCGCCCCCAAACATACCAGCAAAAATATGTGTGATCGGTTCATCAAGAACAGTTTGTGGTTGAGCATTCATTTCAATCCCAACACTGTTGAGTAATAAGGGAAATTGTTGCCAAGTTCCGGTCATACCCTCTGGTGTAGGGGCATCCTCAACTTCACCGAAACCAAAGTAATAAATTTGTTGGTCATCCTGCGAAAAGGCTATGGGTGTACCCTGCACAGCATCAGCGTTTATCTGTTGGATTGAATTATCACGTAAATCATAAATATCGATGCGGGTTGTCGTATATTGCGAGCCAACTACTGGTTCGAGAAAAGCCAGCATTGATCCGTCATTACTCCATGTTTGAACTGCAACGGGGCGGGGTGGATTATGGTATATAATCTCCCAAATATGACTATATTGTGTTAACAGCGTAGGCGATTCGTCTAATCCCCAAATGGCAAGGTTGGCATCTACATCATATCCAGCAATAAGTGGTGAATCGGCTAAAGAATTCTGCGCACTGGATGACATTACCATAAACAAAACGGCAAAAATAACCATCAAAAAAATGCTATAGCGGTACATTTTAACCCCTTATTGATTTTTTTTAAGTTTAATCGGAGTTACTGTTACTAACATGATGATTACGCTACGTTTCCCCCATAGTAACAGGATTTAACCACAACATCATAAAAACGAACTATAATAATATGCGGGCATAATTTGTCCGCATGTTTTTGTTTTGCATATATTAAGATGGGGATAAGGAGTTAACGGGTGAAGGGGACAATCATCATTTTTCTGCTGTTCGTGTTAATTATCGCCGCATTTTTCGTGGCGGATGGTGTCAATCAGTCAAATATACAAAGCCAAATTGCACCAACTCCAACCGATGATTATGCTGGGTTGGATGAATCAATCATAACAGAGCTTAACGCGCTTGAAGCACAAACAAGCGAAGTAAGAGAACTTCCAACAACCAATGCCATTCATCGACGCTTCTTTACATCTATAGCAGAACTCACAGAGTCTTATTTAAGAGGCAGTGGGGAGGATGCCGATTTAGAAGAACTTGATCACTTTTATCAATCCTTCGACCTACTTGATGAAGATACGGACCTAGCACAAACGCTGAATGAACAAGAGCTTACAATCATAGGCTATTATAATATTCTATCCGAACGTTTAACTGTTTATGTAGACCCCAATACAACCACGCTCTCAGCCGGAGAAATCCGCGTTTATGTGCATGAATATGCCCATGCTTTACATGACCAACGCTTCGATTTGTATAACGTTTGGTTTGATGCACGACGTGGTACAAATGATGGTGTTTTGGCAATGCTTTCACTCATCGAGGGGGATGCCACCTTCACGACTAATCTCGTTATGGAGGCAATCGGTAATGTGACAACCCGTGATGACCTGATTATTACCCATTTGGGCGAAGCATATATCACGGACTTCCCCGGCATCTTCCAAACAGAATCGGACTTTCCCTATGTAAATGGAGCGGATTTTATTGCGTCATTGTATGAACAAGGTGGCTGGGAATTGGTCAATCAAGCCTATGAGAATCCACCACAATCCACCGAACACATTTACCACCCTGATCGTTATTTAGCGGGTGATGAACCACAACTTGTGATTATCCGCCCAACCACTGAAGCATGGGATGATCCGATATGGCGTGATTCGATTGGTGGTGGGGTATTGGGCGAATTCTATCTACGCCAATATCTTAGTGTTTACCTTGATGAAGACACAGTAGACAGAGCCGCAACAGGTTGGGGCGGTGATAATTATGTTACGCTATACAATGCCAATACCGATCAAACCGCGTGGTTGTTACGACTTGGGTTAGATACGCCGGAAGACTTTACCGAGTTTGTTGATGCCTATTCTGAGTTAACCGATATTCGCTTAGAGGCTGAGAGCGAAGACATCACAGCAACAGAACGTTGTTGGGAAACAGATGCAGAAGCCCTTTGTATTTTCACCGATAACGGTACACTGCAATACGGCAATGACAACCACTTACTGGTGATCTCCGCGCCGACATTAGCACAAGCACGCGCATTGATCTTAACCCAACAACGTGATGATTTAGAAGAAGACAATTAGTATCTATCAACTGAAAGGAATCCTTTTGAAACGGATCAGTTTATTACTCTTGATTGTATTATTACTACTCGTGCCGTCTGTGATGGCGCAGGACGACGACGACATTAGCGATGCGCTCTTAGAAGACCTTGCCGAAATCGAAGCGGCGACCAGCGCGGTACGTGAATTAGAGCCATTGACAGAACTAACCGTCGCATTCCCAACATCAGATGAGTTGCGGGAGTACTTAACCGCTGATGCAGAAACCGAATACACCGATGAGCTTGTACTCGCTGAGAACCAATTCTATCGCGCATTCGATTGGATTGACGAAGACATTGATCTGTTTGCGCTGACGACAGATTTGCTGGTCGATCAGATTGCAGGCTTCTATGAGCCAGAGCTAGACGTAATGAACGTTATCATGCTCGATGGCGGTGAAGTCGGTGACTCTTTGCCGATTCTGGAGCGGTCAACCTACTCGCATGAGTTCGTCCACGCGCTACAAGATCAATACTTCGACCTTAACGGCATGTTGGATTCGCTGTCTGATGATAACCCCGATGGTGCGTTGGCTATCTTGTCCTTGATTGAAGGGGACGCGACGGTTGCTGGCAATCAGTACCTCATCGAAGCGATCACCAATGACGTTGAGTTGATGGGCGAGTTGATGGCTCTCGATCAAGATGAACTTCTCGCAAGCACACTTCCGCCTGAGAACGTGCCTGAAATCCTCTTCACTGAGTTAACTGCCCGCTACTTCATCGGCTCAGAGTTCGTGAGCGCGTTGATTGAAGAAGGTGGTTGGGATTTGGTGAACGATGCCTTTACCACCAATCTGCCTCAATCTATGGAGCAAATCTACCATCCTGAACGCTATCTTGCTGGTGAAGCACCGATCTCCGTGACCGTCGAATCTGGCTTGGATGCGTTGGACGGTGATGGCTGGGTGTTCCTGTTTGAGCGCAACTTCGGCGAGTTCTACTGGCGCGAGTACCTTGCTAATCAACTCAGTGACGACGAGGTTGAGGTCGCCGCGACGGGTTGGGGCGGTGACGTGTATCAACTCTACTACAACGCCGAACTCGACCAACGTGCGTGGGTGATGAACCTCGTTATGGACAGCGTTGAAGATAGTACAGAATTCTGGAATGCTTTCACCGAGTTTGCTGAATTACGCACAGGTTCAACCGGAACTATTCAACACCCATACATCACATGCTGGACAGGTGGAGACGATGCCCTGTGTATAGGGGCGACCGATGTTGGAGCTCCCATCACCATCGGTTATGCCCCCACCGTTGACGAAGCCTTTGCACTCGTTGCCATGCAGGTTGGTGTGGAGTAAGTTTACGCAAACATTATTTAAACAGTTTGACCGCGACCGCCGAAAAAAATAAAAAGTCGGCGGTCGCTTTGATTCTTCCCTTAAAGGGTGGCGGTTAGGGGTTAAAATCTCGGCGGTTGACTTTGCATTCGGCGGGCAGAATAGTAAAAGTTAGAATTATTTGTTGCATTTATTGATAGCGTAGCATGGATTCAGCGGGTTGTGTGAACCAAATGGCTCTTTTTCCCTCACCCTAAATCCCTCTCCCAATTCGCTTCGCAGGAGAGGGACTTATTGGCACAGAAAAAAGCACAAAGATGAATAAGGGGAGGAGGCAGTGTCATATAGCATTATAGATATTGAATTCTCGCCAGATGGACAAATTCTGGCAACAGGCTCACGGGACGGAGCTGTGATGTTATGGAATGTTGCGACAGCCACCGAAATCACGGTACGTGGAGGGGACAGCTATATTGAAGTTAATGATATTGCATTTTCACCTGATGGACAGATTCTTGCTTATTGCATTGATGACGATATGGTGCGGTTAGGGGATGTCTCAACAGGTAATCTTATGACATTAAGCGGGCATTCGAGCGATTCGGTAGTAAGACGTATTGTATTTTCACCCGACGGACGAACGCTCGCTTCTAGTTCTTCAGATGATACCGTGCGCCTATGGGATGTCTCAACGGGTAGCGAAATCGGAATTCTTGATGGACACACTAACACTGTAATCAATCTTGCGTTTTCACCCGACGGGCAAATACTCGCCTCAGGATCAAATGATAACACGGTGCGTTTGTGGGGATTGCCGGAGTAGTGGGGTTTTCCTAACTAGCATAACGGAGGCGCAGAAGCACCTCCCTACAGATTTTACAAACAGCAATCAACCAGATAAGGCTGTTATTCTCTAAAACAAATCTGCCTTTGACCTAATCACTAAAAACTAACCACCAACCACACTCTACGTTTGGAAGAATGCGCTTGGATGGATGGAGCGTTGGCTCGTCCACTTGCCATCAACGTTTTCATCGTTGCCGATGCGTACCTCGAAGTGTAAATGATCACCTGTGGAACAACCTGTATTGCCTGTCGCGCCGAATGAATCGCCCGCTTTAAACTGCTTGCCAAGTGCGATGTCGATTCGTGCCATGTGCGCCAAAATCACATATACGAATCCGTTGGTCAAGCCGTACTTATCCATCTCGGCGCGGGTGGTCGCAGGGACGACGGCGTAATCATAACGCACAACGATGAAATTACCGTAACCGAAGCCCCACGCGGGGTCGCTCCATGTGGCGGGACATTGCCAATTGGCGTTGGGAGTGTAATTGGGTTTGGAATCAGTGCATTTTGTGCAATCAATGCGCCGGATGCACACGCCTTCTACGGGTGCGATGAGTGGTGTGCCAGTTTTTGACCCCATATCGAAGCCTTTATGATTAGAGTGATACCCCTGTGTAACCGCATCAGACACAGGCAATGGGAATAGTTCGCTGGTGGCTGGTGGGGGCGAGACTTTCAAATCTTCTTCGGTGATAAAGCTCAATTCGATGGTGTCTTCGCTCAGATTCACGAGATCACTCCGAATCCATGCGCTATCTGTGCCCAACCTGACCATGAACCAGCGTAAATCATCAGCATCGGGTTCGGATGCACCGACGAGATCGAATTCGACTCCGCCTTTTGTTTTGGCGACGGGTGGCTCAAATTTGATGCTCGGTCCTAAGCGTAAATTGACCGATCCTAATTCTGGGCGGACTGTCGCTTTGTAGCCTGCTGATTGCACCGAGAATTCATCGGCGACGACCTGTGCGCCGATAGCGGGTGCGGTGTGCGCGGCGAATCCGGCGACTTGGGCGGTGGATGTGACTTCGGGAACGGCATCGTGTGAAACGGGTGGCAGAATATCAATGGTGTCGGGTAAACCGCAGTTGGCGGCTATCTTCGATTTACTCCCACCGCCGAATAAGCTAGCTAGTAATTGCAAAATGGCTTTAATCATGATCGTGTATCCTTCCCTCGCGTGGATATAGATAGGTTTACTGGTTGATTTGTGGATAGGTATTATTGCAATCTTAGTATGTTAATGGGAAAGTCAATCCCTCTTATTCAGAAAACCTATACATCCATTGTAGTAGGAATCGTGTTCTGCGCTATTGATTGTGATAGATAAATATGCGTATATACTTTTTTGTTGTGTGCAGGTCATGAACAGGGAAAATCTGTAATAGACCGCAACCTATATGAATAATCTATAAAATCGTGGTATTTCAGCATACATCTTTGCATTTTCCCCTTATACTCGTTCTAAATAATCTCAAGGAAAAGTATGCTAAATAAATCTTCTTTTCTGATTTTGACGACACTTCTGACTTCATTTTTCTTGTTCAATCTCAGTCCACAATCTGCTCATGCCGCCAATTGCGACGGTTTACAACTCACGGGGAACATTCCCGCAGGCACGTACACATTGACCGATAATTGTGTCACGACGGGCACGCTAACCGTAAACGCGGGAACAGTCACCATTAATGGTGCTGGTTTTTCAATTGATGCTAACAATGCGTTTAATGATGTTTTGTCTGTCTCAGGCGGCGCCACGCTTAACCTCAACAATGTGACCGTAACAGGTGGTAATGATGATGGCGTGGAAAGCGTCGGCACGTTAACGATCACGAATAGTAGATTCTCAGGGAATTTCTACGGGATTTTTAATAACGGTGGAACAGCAACAATCGCCAATAGCACGTTCTCAGGGAATACACTTACAGGGATTACCAATTTTGGTACGTTAAGCATCATGAATAGTACATTCTCAGGGAATAATGAGGGTGTTTATAATAATAGTGGTGGAACAGCCACTATTGTTAATAGTACATTTTCTGAAAACACTTTATATGGGGCGAATAATAATAGCGGTACAATAACCATCACCAACACCCTTATGAGTACGACTACTGGTGATAACTGTGATGTTCCTCTCCTTACTGATGGTGGTGGAAATCTGATTGATACTGCAAACGGTGGTGCTTGTACAGGTATCACACCTGCTATTGATGCTAATCCCCTGCTTGGCGTGTTCAACGGCAGATATTATCCACTTTTAACAGGTAGTCCGGCTATTGATGGCGCGCCGAATTGTGCGGGGCTGACTAACGATCAAATCGGCACAGCGCGTCCACAAGGTTCAGCCTGTGATATTGGCGCAATCGAAGCAATCGTTGATCCGGTGACTGGCGAAGTTATTCAACCATCAACTCCAGCATTGAATCAATGGAATGGCGAATACCCAGAGGAAGTTCGCGGGGAAGCATTTGGCGTGGATGATAGCGTTTATGCGACGATTCACATGGAAAATGGCGCATGGCAATATAACGCAGGTGGTGTCCCACAAGACCTCATTGATTACGGCGTAATTATGGCGATTGATGTTTGGGAGCAAGGTGGTGATCAATATTTTGATACCTATGAGCGTGTGTGTTTACTCGGTGAAGGACGCTTAATCTACTTCGATGCGACTCAAGCTCCACGTCCAATGGTAGAGATTACCCCTGTTGATTTTGAAGATGGCTATACTTGTGGCTGGATTCCAAACGCGGGTACATTGGTGCTGATTAGACCGGAATAAGTAACACAATACTGTGATTTTTAAGCGCGTGAGTTTATATGCTCACGCGCTTTTTTGTTGATTCATGACACTAAAATAACACGGGTTCGAGGCAAGGTATTCTATAAATTATCCGAACCTCTAAGCTTGAGTGCAATCCCCCAAATTATTGGGGTAGGTCGATAAATATGTCATGATATGCTTTTAGTATTAATCATCAATTTTGTGAGGATACATGATCAAAAAGCATCTTTCTTTGATGCTGATAACACTTCTGACTTCATTACTCTTACTCAGCTTCAGTTCACAACCTGTACACGCCGCTAATTGCGATGGCTTACCCGTTACTGGTGGTACTCTTGCTGCTGGCATTTATACTCTCACCGATAATTGTATAATCACAGCAACTTTAGACATAATTGCTGGGACGGTCACTATTAATGGCAATGGCTTTGCAATTGATTCCAATAATGCGTTTAATGACGTTTTGGCTGTGGCGGGTGGTACCACACTTAACCTCAATAACATGACCATTCGTAATGGCAACAGAGGAATTCTTAATAATGGAACGGTGACAGTCACCAATAGCACCATCTCGGGCAATCGCTTCGGGATTGAGAATTATGTAACGGTGACAGTCACCAATAGCACCATCTCGGGCAATACCTACGGGATTGTGAATTATGTAACAGCGACAGTCACCAATAGCACTCTCTCGGGCAATAATACCTACGGGATTTTGAATTTTGGAACAGCGACAGTCACCAATAGCACTCTCTCGGGCAATAATATCTACGGGATTTTTAATAATGGAGCAGCGACAGCGATAGTCACCAATAGCACCCTCTCGGGCAATAACACCGGGATTTTTAATTCTACAACAGCGACAGTGACTGTCACCAATAGTATCATCAGTGCCAATGGCATCAATTGTGCCTATAATCCTCTTATTGACGGTGGTGGCAACCTGATTGACACGGCTAACGGTGGTGCATGTGGAGACATTACCCCTCATGTCGATGCTGACCCCATGCTAGGTGCGTTCAATGGCTCATATTATCCGCTTTTAACAGGTAGTCCGGTAATAGATTCCGCGCCTGATTGCGCGGGATTGACCAACGACCAAATCGGGACAGCGCGTCCACAGGGTTCAGCTTGTGATATTGGCGCGATTGAAGCAATCGTTGATCCGGTGACTGGCGAAGTTATTCAACCATCAACTCCAGCATTGAATCAATGGAATGGCGAATACCCAGAGGAAGTTCGCGGGGAAGCATTTGGCGTGGATGATAGCGTTTATGCGACGATTCACATGGAAAATGGCGCATGGCAATATAACGCAGGCGGTGTCCCACAAGACCTCATCGACTACGGCGTAATCATGGCGGTTGATGTGTGGGAGCAAGGTGGTGATCAATATTTTGATACCTACGAGCGTGTTTGTTTGCTCGGTGAGGGACGCTTGATCTACTTCGATGCGACATTATCCCCTCGTCCAATGGTAGAGATTACCCCTGTTGATTTCGAGGATGGCTATACCTGTGGCTGGATTCCAAACGCGGGTACATTGGTGCTGATTAGACCAGAATAGATAGAGCAATAATTGGCAAATTATATACACATTTAGCAACCTCTCGTATTAGAATTATGCGAGAGGTTTTTATTTTCTGACAACTATTTTGATCATCCACAGGCACATACAATTTCTATGTAGAATTGCTAAACCAAGTAACTATAAACATATTCAACTGGCTACTTATCTATTAATTTAATAAGTCAATTAACTACTTAATAAATAATAAATTTATGACAAAATGATGACATTTAGCATTTGTTATAAATATCTTTTCAAGTATCATATATGTTAACAACTATGCTAATCAAGAGGTCTAACAATATGATTTCAAACAAAAACAACCTGCAAGATGCTATTGGCTTATTCCTACAACATGATTGGGAAATAAAGAACCAAGTAGGAACTAGCGCAATGCTAGAAAAACAAAAATTGGGTATGCCATTTTGGGCGGCGGTACTTATCATGCTCATTTTTGGGTTGCTTGGTATGTTTGTTGTGGTATTGATTAAAGCCATCGCAGGTAATGATAGAGTGACATTAACCCTTCATGATGATGGACAAGTCCATGCCGTTACCAAGAAAGCCAGCCTATATTCAGATAGTCCCAACTATGATTTCCAATTCATTGCACAAACGGCTAATGGGATGACTTGGGGGGTCGTTTTTGCTATTGGTATTGCATCTGCATGTGGAAACGGTATTTTGTTCTCCCTCATTAATGGATAATCTATTTTACGCTTTTCCCTGCAACAATAGCGTTGAAAAACCTAAGCACCAATGCACCAATTTAAGCATTGATGCTTAGGCTAATTCCCCCTCATTAGGGCAAGCTGACGATCAATATTTTATTATTTGTGATGCTAAAATACGATAATTCCGCGTGCGACTTCGCCTGTGAGCATTTTGTCGAAGGCTTCGTTGATTTGATCGAGTTTATATTCTTGCGAGACAAGTTCATCGAGTTTGAGCAAGCCCTTAGCGTATAAATCCAAGAACATCGGGAAATCGCGTTGTGGATTGACGCTCCCATAGTAACTGCCTTTGACGGTTTTCTCTTGGCGCGTCAGGATTGCACCGGGTAAATTAGTCGATGATCCCATACCTGATAATCCAGCTAAGACCGCTGTTCCTCCGGGGCGGATGACTTGCATAGACAGTTCCTGTAAGCTGGTTAACCCGACGCATTCGATGGCATAATCAGCACCGCGCCCATCGGTGAGGTCTTGGATGGCTTCGACGATGTTTTCATCGTTGATAAGCGTGTGGGTTGCGCCGAATTCTTTGGCAATTTGCATTTTGGCTTCGTTGACATCCACCGCGATGATCGTGCTTGCGCCACATAAAAGCGCACCTTGAATGGCATTCAATCCGACACCACCACAACCAATCACAACCACGCTTTCACCTGCGCGAGTTCCGGCGGTATACATCACCGCACCGACTCCAGTAGCGACGGCGCATCCCACCAATGAGGCGACATTTAAGGGGATATCCTTGCGAATCGGGACGCAACTTTGCTGTGGGACGACGATGTATTCGGAAAATGTGCCTAATCCGCTATAGGTAAATACTTCATCGTTACCATGCTTGAGTCGGGTTGTGCCATCGAGCATTGTCCCTGCCCAAATGGGATCGGTGTAGGTTTCGCATAATGTGGGTAATCCGCGCCGACAGTAAAAGCATTCGCCACAATCCGGTGTCCAACTTAAGGTTACATGGTCGCCGACTTTTAAGCGCGTCACGCCTTTTCCAACCGCTTCTACGACTCCTGCGCCCTCATGCCCACATACAACCGGCATCGGGTGTTGCGTCGTGCCGGATAGCAGATGGTAATCACTATGGCACACGCCACAGGCATGGACTTTGACCAAAACTTCACCTGCACGCGGGTCGCTCAGGTCGATGGTTTCAATTGAAAAAGGGGCGTTCGTCTCAAATAACACAGCAGATTGTGTTTTCATGTGTCGTCCTTAAACTTATCGAATTCATAACATCCCGCAATTCTATCTATAAAGGCGCACTCTCCGCAAAGACCACTTAAATAGATTCAGACTCGACAAACTCTATTGGGGTGTGATAGGCTATCTAAAGGTCATATGGGATGCCTACCCACAAAAGACGATGTCACCCATAATTAAAACACACCACTAATTGCATAGACTTTTTCATACCTGATAATGTGGGCAAACAGGTGAACTCATGAAGGAGTAACTATGTCTGAATTTCCCCATTCGGCGTTAGAAGAATATCGTACACAAGCATCCCTTTTGCTCAAGCAATTGCGTTCTAGTGATTCGCATATTAGCAAAAACGCCGCCACACGATTCCAGCGACACCCAAGTTTTGAGGCATTACCTATTGATGAGATTCTCGATTCAAGCGCAGTCAAGCGCAAACATGCATTGCACGTTCTCGCGCTTGAACATGGCTTTGATTCGTGGGTGCTGTTTAAGACTCGCCTTGAACGCCAAGACCGCTTACACAATTTCCGGCAAGTGAATCGCTATACCTTGCTCTATCAACCTCAATGTGTAGGATTTATCAACGAATGGCATGTTGATTATGAGGTTGCCAGCCAAGAGTTAGGGCGTAATGGCGGGTATCTGTTGCCCTATAAAAACCAATTTTTCATCTGTCAGGATGTCTATATCGAAGCATTAGGTTTAGACCCTGATGATCCCGACTGGGCGTTGATTGGCTGGAATTGGGTGAAACCCTCCGACCAAGAGGCATGGGCGAGGCTTGAGGGTAAATTGCGTGATGCTTCTGGCGTGAAATAAGAAGGCTATCTTCTTGGGTGAATCGCGATTCGCCCCTACAACGTAACAATTTATAAGACAAATCAATAGGTTTGATTCAACATCGCACGGATAAATAATCCGTATACATAAGGACGAAACAAATGACGAACAGTACATTAAAATCTACCCTGCAAACATTTATGGATACCATCTGGAATGCAGGTGATTTCAGTCAATTAGAACAGTATGTTAGCGCGCAATACACCGTCAAACATGATCCCGGGGATTCATGGGAAGGGCAAACGCTCGATCACGCCACCTTCCAAGAGCGTGTGATGTATTCGCGTAATGCCTTCCCTGACTTGAATTTCGATATTCAAGAAATGGTCGAAGAAGGGAATCGGGTTGTGGCGTTTTGGATTATGTCTGGCACGCATCAAGGCGACTTGGATAACATCCCCGCGACAGGGCGACAGTTTTCGATTTCTGGGATGACCATTTATGACTTTGATGATGCGGGGAAAGTCTGCGGTCACACTCAAGCCTATGACCGTCTTGGATTCATCGGTCAAATGGGATTGATGGGCTGACGATGAATCCAACATGGCTAAAAATACAATCGGCACTTCATAGTCGGTTGTATAAGCTCACGAATGGCAAAATCGGTGCGAATTTTGGCGCGCCGGTTTTACTCATCACCACGACGGGGCGTAAAAGTGGTTTAGCGCGTACTAACCCGCTATTTTATGCACAAGATGGTGATAATTGGGTGGTGGTCGCGTCGAATGCAGGGAGCAATCAGCATCCGTCGTGGTGGCTCAATCTGCAAGCGAACCCCACAGCACATATTCAGGTCGCGGGGATACACGCTGATGTAACCGCCTCACTCGTGTTACCAGAAGAACGGGAGCGATTATGGGCGTTGATCTTGGACACATATGCAGGGTATCAGGATTATCAAAACATGACCGAACGCGAGATACCGATTGTGCGGTTGGCACGTAGGTAGTAGACATATGCTTATCTGATAATTCTCATCCATATTATTCATACTTTTGGTGATGTTAGCGTCGTTGTAAAAAAGTGAGATGGAATGATTGATACGCATCCTTCTCTGCAAGTGACTAGCAAAGATCAAAAATGAGAAGGATGCTTCTAAGTAGTTAAAGCCTTAGTCTAATACACCATATAGCCTAATTAGACCGTTGTCATAACCTGCCATCAAGGTGTGTCCATCTGGGCTGAATACTAAAGTCTGTAAGCCTTCATTATCTTGTAAGGTTTGTAAGACTTGCTGTGTTTGTGTGTCAAGGATATCAATTGTGTCATCATCGGTGAGCGTTGCAATCAATGATCCATCTTGATTGAATGCAATAGAGGGACTATGTAATGAGGCATAACCAGCTATTGGCTCGATTGCTATAGCTCCTTCAATCGGTTGAACCGTCATAATCAATGGTTGGGCGATAATACTCCTGTCCACATGCGTTGTCACCAATACTGTTCCATCTGGGCTAAAATTCACACCAATCACATCCAAAGGTTCAATAAGCTCCAATGTTTCTGCATCAAATAACCCAATGGATGATGCAATTAGTGAGCCATCTGGACTATAGCGCATGTGCCAGACAGAACCGCCTAAATCCCCCGGATTGAGTATCTCGGTTTGTGTTTCTATATCCCACATCTTGATTACGCCAATTATATCACCGGATACAAGTCGTGATCCGTCTGGGCTGAATGCCACACTAAGCACATCATATTCATGACCGTCTAGTACACCAACCAATTCGAATGTTTCTCCATCCCATAAACGCACATTTTCGTCATGACCACCGGATGCAATTAACGCACCATCATAACTATAAGTCACACCAAATGTCCGCGCCTCATGATCGGTTAACACTGCAACCTCATCATAAGCCTCCGTTTCAAATATATGCAATGAATTATCCTCCGTTGAAGACACGACCATATATTGTCCATCAGGACGGAAAACAATTTCTCTTACCGTGCTTAACGATAAAGCACCTTCATAGATCATATCACCACTAGCGACATCCCATCCCAATAACAAGGCGTTGGAAAGTACACCATAAATCGTTTCCCCATCAGGTGAAAAGACAATGGAAAATACTGTGTCCGGTGCATCCAGCGTTCTGATTGTTTCGGTGGTTTCACTGTCAATTAGTTTGATGTTTTCGTCGGCAGATGCCGTTGCAATGAGGGAACCATCTGGACTAAAAACGACATCAAGAATACCGTTGTTGTGGAGTTCTAAAGTAGAATTTTCAAACTGATCAGGACTGGTTTCTTGCTGAATAATTAGCCGTCCACTAAACAAGCCAGCCGCTAATACTCCTGCACTATTGCCAGAAACACCTTGAATAGCACTATTGATATTGCTGTCTATTTCTTCTAATAAATTACCAGTAGAAATGTCCCAAGTTATGATTGAATCGCTAGTCGTCGCATAGGTTCTATCACCTACGCCAGCAACTCGATTAAAACGACGAGATGAATTTTCTAGTGACTGTCCAGTATCGTAGCTATCCGCCTCAAATATCCGTAAATAACTATTTCCTGCAACAAGCAACTGATTACTTTCCTCAATTAACGCGAGATCATTAATTTGCGATGTCCCTACTTGGATGACTTCTAGTTGCTCCCCTGTGACAATATTCCAAACACGGACAGCCCCATCATCGCCACCTGAGAATAGACGCTCTCCATCTGGATGAAATAGGACATCACGGACTGCGCCATTATGTCCACTTAATAGTCTACTATCATCATTACCTTGTAGATCATGAATCCAAGAACCTCGTTCACCAGCAACCCCGATATAACGCCCATCTGGGGATATATCAATCGCACCTATATCTGAACCAATTGTGTCAATCAACGCCAGTTGATCAGCATTTTCGATTGTAATCGCGGTTAATTCCAATTCGCCATCTTCAGCAATCGAAGTGTCGTTAGATATATCAGATTGTTGTTCAGGGTTAGCAGTATCTGATCCCGATGTACAACCTGCAATCAGCAAGAAAAGCACCAATATTTGCCAGTGTTTCATTCATTATTTCCTTTGATACTTATGCGTTAATAAAGTTATTGCCTATAGTATTACTTCATATTCTTGTTTGCACAATTAGCGGTGCAAAGCAGGTAGACTTATTGTTTCTTGACCAACCCCTTGACTCAATACCATACCGTATGGTATTGTTTAATCATACCGTACCATATAGTATGGTTCTAACTCGTTTTTTTGCAAAAAGATTGTGAATAACTACACAATATGGCTCGATTAAGTAAAGAAGAATGGCTATTACAATCATTTGAGGTCTTAGCAAAAGTCGGCATGTCAGGCTTGACCATCGACGCATTGACCAAGCATCTCGGCGTGACGAAGGGGTCGTTCTATCATCATTTCGGGAATTATCAGACCTTTAAGATTGCGCTACTCGATTATTTTGAGGATGCAGGCACACTCAATGTGATTCGCATCACAGATGAGTCGGATACGCCACAAGGCAAGCTCAAAACATTGGTGGATGCCACGACGGGTTATCCCCCTGGTGTTGAGATGCAGATGCGGGCGTGGGCATTACAGGATGATGAGGTACGTGCTTATCAAGAACGCATTGACCGCCGTCGTATTCAATACGTCCAAGATATTTTTATGGAAATTACCAACGATGAAAGTACATCATTGATGATGGCACAGATGTTATACACGCTATACATCGGCGGTACACATTTATTCCCACCTGTTAGAGGTGAGGAACTCGCTAAATTGTACGAGCTTCACGGAGATATGTTTCAGGCATGGTTTAAACCAAAATAAGGGAACAGCACGTTCCCATTTAATAGATTAACGTAAATCCACAGAAAGAAATACAACATGAATATTCCGTTTTTAATAGCGGGCGTACTTTGTATTGTCGCCACGCCTGCTCATATATTGGGTGGTGAATCCACCTTACGCCAAGTCACCGCACAAGCATTCCCAAAGATTGCTAATGGCAATAGCACCGTCGCAAAGCAAGAAATCCGCATGGGCTGGCATCTATTCGACATTGATTTGATCTTCGGCGGGATTGCGCTGATGCTATTGGCAACGACTGACATTTTCGACACCCCACACACCATCGCACATCTGATTGGGCTTTATTACGCAGGCTATAGCGTCATCATTTTGGGATCGACACTCGGCATTCCAAGTCGTGATCGCATCATTCGTTTACCACAATGGATTTTAACCGGCGTGATCGCTGGCTTGACACTTTATGGCGCGACGATTTTATAAACGACCACATTTCAACTAATTTGAGAGGGAACATCTATGTTTAAGAAACATATCGGTAAGTTCTTTATGGCAACCGGAATTCTGCATATTCTAATTGGGGTCATGGTCTTTTCCGCGCCCCTCGGTGACATTATGCGTGATGGAATCTTCTTTGATGCAATCGGCGTTGAAGAATACGAGCGTGCGACGGCATTTTGGTTCACGTTGACGGGAGTATTTATCTGCATCACAGGTGGATTAGCCCAATGGATATATAACAACACAAACACACTACCCGCATTTCTCGGTTATGGTGTGGTCGTAATTGGTGTAATCGGTGGGTTGATGATCCCTGTAAGTGGATTTTGGTTAGTCATCCCACAAGGAATCATGATGCTTATGATCGCTCGTAACGCACAACCTATGGAGGTTAGTCATGCTTAGTACACAGTCACCAGTATCAAACCCGATTGACGCGGTTCGGCAAATTCCCGCAATCGCGGAACGCCTAGAAAACGCCGATCATGTGGACGTAAAAACCATCGACGGTGAGCAAAATTTACGCGAATTTATCGCCGGATTCGTCAGTTACAATCCGTCGTGGATCAAGTTTTTATATCGTGTGCGGATGGTATTTGTACGGTTCTTGGGCATGAAACAGGAAGGTATTCCGCAAGACGCAAATTTGAAACCCGAAGACGTATCATTTACGGCGGGTGATAAGCTGGAGTTCTTTAATGTCATCGACGCGCAGGAAGATCATTATTACATTGCAGGCGCGACAGAATCACATCTGACGGCATTGTTAGCGATTGCAGTTGAACCGCTCCCGAGTGGGAAAAATCGCTTCTATGTGACCACCATCGTACACTATCATCGGTGGACAGGTCCTGTGTATTTCAACGTGATTCGCCCCTTCCATCATGTGGTTGTTGATCAAATGATGAAGTCAGGTATCCGTGACTAAGTGTATCTATTAAAGGGGTGTGCATCGCCCCTTCTTTAATCCCCCAAATGTCCTAGTGCCCAAACATTTCAAAATTGTTACTATCGAAATAATCCACACCATTTAGGGGTATTCTATGTCGCAGTCGCCAATCCGTATACTTATCGTTGATGATGAACCTATGATGATCGCAGGGCTTAAAATGGTGTTGGAGCTTGAAAATGATATGGTTTTCATCGGTTCTGCTAAGGATGGATACGAAGGGGTTTCGATGGCGCGTGCTTGTCAGCCGGATGTAATCCTCATGAACTATATGATGCCCCATATGTGTGGAGATGAAGCGACGGCTATCATTCTCAAGGAATCGCCTCATATAAAAATCCTCATATATTCCACTATTTGGGATACGATTTTACTTAAAGCATGGGAATCAGGCGCAAAAGGGGTGCTTTGGACGGGTAGTGAACCGGAGCAATGGCTCAGTGTGATTCGGGATGTCTATCATGAGCGTGATGGGCGAACTATGACATCAAGTTCGCTATCCGAAAGTCCTACAGACACAACGTTAGATTCGTCATATGATAAGGGTAAATCATAGCCTAGAGGAGTGTTTCTGATGGCAACTATTCGTATCCTAATGGTAGACGATAGCGACACCGTACTAGAAACTTTCCCGCGCTTCTTCGAGTTTGAAGATGATATGGACATTGTCGGGACGGTCAATAACGGCTTTGATTCGATCAAAGTGGCGCAAGACCTTAAACCAACCATCATTTTGATGAATTATGTCATGCCTTTCATGGATGGTATTCAAGCGACTCAGAAAATCATTGCCAAAATACCCGATGTTAAGGTCATCATCATGTCACATTACACCCGTGATGGATTGCTAGAAGAGGTCTTAGCCAGTGGTGCGAAAGCCTTCGTCAAGCAACCTATTGACGATATTGATGAATTTATGACACTGATTCGTGATGTCGTTGCTGGTAAAGATCATCTGGCGCAAACACGCTAACTAGTCATCATTGGTTATTGTGATTGTTGTTGGTAATACGCTTAAATCGGATTGTGCATCACCGCCAACAACCGCTAGACGCAGAAAATCAGACCGCCGATACCACCCCACATAAAGTTGATATTCCCCTGCCTGTATATCTTCTGGTAAATCCAGCACGCGCTGATCAACATAAATTGAACCTGCATCACGCCACCATGAAGTGGGATAACCGATGGGTTCGCCATCTGCTTGTGTGATGAATGTGCCGTTTGAGTCAACCAGTTGTAAGGTGATGACCCAATCTTCATCCATTGGATTCAGATATTCCCAGTAGAAATCAAGTGAGATCGTTTCCCCTGCTGAAAGTAGATCGTCTGCGATATTGTATCCGGTTAAGCCAATCACATCCCCAAAGCGCACATCAGTTGTTATGCTTGGACTCGGTGCGCTGTAACGCTCATCAATTAAAGTCGTTCCAGCAATAATCACCGTGTCAATCGGTTGTCCACCGCCATCAGTAAGCGGAATATCCTCGAATGTCGTCAGGCTATGCCAATTGAAACGTAAATCCACTCGGCGCGGGCTTAATGGCGTGCCAATGTCATCTAATAGAATGTCGATGGGTGCACGGTAGATGTTATCAGGGTTTAAGGTGTCCATCGGTGCGATTCCGGCAAATACTTCCACATGCCCCAATTGCTCCAATGTGATCGCGTCGATTGCTGTAACCATCACGAAGGGGTTATCAGGGTGTGCGCCTTGCAGGTAAACATCAAGTGTGATGGATTCATTGGGATGGACGACATCGGTTTTCACATCAACGGCAACAAGCGTTAAGCCTTCCGCCGAGACGTTGATTTGATTGGCAGATTCAGGAATTGATTCAACAGTTTGTAAACGCGGATACGCATCGGATAGTGTCGTGAATGGGGTCGAAATGGCGACGATAGTTAAGGGTAATATCAGCGCGATTATCACAACGGATTTATAAGGTAAATTGCCAAGCAAACGCATCAACCCAACAATCACCAATGGTGCGAATCCGATTAAGGCTGGAAAGAGCAAGCGTCCATAAGAAATATCGACGGAGCGCGTACCGATCAATAGTGTCGCAATCACAGTAAAGCAGACCAATGATAGCAACGCGAGATAATCAGGTGTTGCATGCTTGTCGTCGGCTCGTGCACGACGGGGCAAAAATGCTAATCCCGCGCCGATTACGCCAACTACCGCCATGATCCCCGCGTAAATATAGAACCACGTTGCGCCATAAACGGGTAAGTGTAAGTAACCGATCATGAACCAGAATGAGCGATAAATGCGCCCTAGCTCCGCGCCAATATCACCGGAGGTTTCGGCAATCTCGAATTCACGTCCCCATAGCGTTTGTGTGGCGGTGAGTGCTAAAGGATCGCCGTATAAATCCCAATTACGCAGATACCACCAGCCAGCAAAGGCGATAACCGCAACTATCGACACAGCGACCAATTGCAATGCTGAACGCCGTGAATAATGCCCACGCCACACGCCAACGATCAAGGATACATACACGATTCCGATTAATGTTAAGCCATTGATTTTCGTGAGGGAGATCATGGCGAAAATGAGACTGACCGCCAGCATATCCAAGCGGGTGATGTCGCGCCGATACCACATCCGCACCGCCCAATAAACGCCAGCCGAATAAAGTGTCGTCACGAGATTATCGTTGTTATAACTGCTACTGATGGAGATAAACGTCGGAATCGAGGCGACCAGTAAAACGGGAAGCACAATAATTAATGACTTTTCCATATTTATAGCTGAAAACACAATACGGCTTACGAGGTAAATAAACCATAAGGTCAACGCGCCTAAAATGAGACTATATCCGCGTAAAATTGTGAGGGCTAATGCCGTGTCGCCATTGTTACCGCGAGTCGGGCTGTGTAGCCATTGATTGTGATTCGCTTCCGTGACTCCGCGCACAAATATCAAGTCATTGGTGCGTAGATAGTCATCAATATCACTACGATCTGTCCAACTAATCAGTAACGCGCCGATGGCATAGTATAAGGGAGCTTGATGGGTTTCGATTGCCCACAATTGCGTTGGGTCAGATTGCGTGGCGATTTCCTCACGGCTGAGGATGATGGGTAATTCACCCGATTCGAGCAGATTATGTGTGTATAGGAAATGTGCGCCTTCGTCGGCGGCTTCAAACGGGGGCAGAACTGAGGCATAAATCAGCCCCAATACCAAAAACCCCACGATAATAATTATGGCTAGTGTACGAATGATAGATAACGCTCCAACAAATAAACAAAAACAACGGACATATTATACACATAGCCCGTTGTTGTGGTCATCTATTGGTTAGGCTTATCGCAAGTCGATTAGACATTACTCTCCATATATGCAAATGCGTCATCAAGTGTTTTACATATCTGAACAGGTACTCTACCGAATAAAGGATTTTTCAGACCTTTAGCGGCAATATTAATCAAATCTGAGCCACCAACTGCAATAAATTGGCGCATATTGTCATGTCTGAGGAATTGTACACCTGTGCGCGTGGCAAAGTTCGCACCAAACAAGGTGCTTTTGAAATCCCATGTTGAGGCACTAAAGTCCACAATAAACCACACAGGAGAATCACAAGTGTCAAAAATTTCAACCAAGGATTCGGCAAATTCAGTGACGTGAGCAGAAACGTCCCATGATTCAGTCAGATAAGCGAGCAAATAGCCCTCATTAGTATGATCTTCAATTATAAATCCATCAGACATCTTATTACTTACTCCATACGAATATCTTTATTCTAGTGGGATGGGTGAAATGTATTAATAGTAGTGTAAGGGTGTTTTAAATGCATAGGTTATAGACTAACAAATAAAATTTAACCAAAAATAGTCTTGTTTATTTGCTACTACATGCCATCGTAATATACCATAATGTTTGATTATTTTGAATTACGATAAATATTTATGAGCATATTCTCATGATGCAAAGTAAATCAGTGAAAACCGAATGATGTGCTGTGTGAACCAAATGGTCAAAATTTAGTGAATAGTTTTTACAAGTAATTCAATTGGTATCCGCGCTTTGCTGTGTTTATAATATGAGAATGCTTACAAACTAATAGGGAAGTGCTATGCCACGTATAAATCATCTATCTGTTTTTACCGCATTTGTTATCCTTATAGTAAGTCTTTACATGCTAACAATGATATTATTCCCCACGCAAGTAAATGCTGATTTCACACAAAGTATGGGGCAAAATCAAGAAACCACAAACACGCCGACACCTACATCATTTAATACGCCAACGCCCTCAGCAACTGAAATGTCACAACCACAATTACGCAATGAGGCATTACTCAATGATTCCAGCTTGGTCGATGGTGATCCCTGTGGTCCACCCTGTTGGCGGGGCATTATTCTGGGAGAAACAACTTGGCAGGATGCACTAACAATCATCGAAGAAGATGAGACATTAACGAATCTTGATATTCGTACATCTAATGACTCTAACATCCAAGGCGCATTATGGGCAGAAATAGATGGTGACGATTGTTGTCAAATGTATACCGAAGATGGGGAAACTGTCGATGTTATTATTTTGCAGACCGCGCCAAATATCATTTTGGGTAAGGTGATTGAAACTTACGGTGAGCCTAGTTACGTGATTGGTGAGGAATTCACTAACGATCAAGGTGTAGTCACATTGTTTTATCCTGAACAACAAATGGTAATTTATGCTTTTGCTGCAGGTTCTGACGCGCCCTTAAGTGGGGATAGTGAAGTTATCGGTTTCGGTTATTTTTCGGTTAATCGTATGGAAGTATTGATATTTACCAATAACTTACATGTGTGGACAGGTTACGACAGCATCAACAATTATATGGCGGGTGAGTATGAGGTCACGCCCAGCATTACATCGACACCAACAGCCAGTTCAGATGATTCTTAATTGTATAAAAATAACCTTCGGTTCATGTTTAGAATTAGAGGCAATTTGTTTGTAGTTGTTTAGCAATCTATCAGAATTGCCAGATAAACAGCAAACGGATGGCAAGAATGTCTTAGATAGTTGTGTAAGGAGGTATTTCTGCACAGTAAATAGTTACTTTGTCTAGTAAAAAATCAAGAATCTTTTTCTGATTTCAAACCGAAGGTTACTAAAGTAGATCACCGAAAACCGAATGATATTTTAAAATGTATTTCTTGTGAAACGACGCAATTTAAGATTTTTTGCTTCGTGCTACATACGACTGTATATTCCGTATTTCATCATCGGTAAGATTAAAAAAACCGATTGCGACGAGTTTATCATTGGCAATGTAAAATTGAACCCGACCATTCCGAATACACTTAGATGGCGTAATCATATCTCCAATTGTCATGATAAATTGAGTATCTTTACGATATAGCGTGATTTCAGCGTTGTGGTCAATTATCTTTTCGTCAGATTGACTACAATCTACGATGGGAAGACCATCAAGAATCTTATCAAAGTCATATTTATTCCCCTCATAAATCTTGATGTCCTTATCATAAAGTACCAAAGTAACGGAATATAATTCACCTGACTGATGATCTATTTTTAACTCCAACATATTGGTATGCCTGTTACCCGTGCGCCAAGTAATTGGCTCAGGTCGCACCTCTGGTATAGTTCGGTACATAAAGGGAACCCAGTAATCTATAGTCAATGTACTTTCACTCGTTGTTGATACGTCTATAATTTTTAACACAATTTACGCCATTCCATCACTAACCTCAAAAAACCGTATAATAAGCAGTATATCTGATATAGAAACAGCTTAAGGATACCAACATGGCGCAAAACATCTCACCAAAAACCGTCCCCTCTCCTAAAGGGTATTTCCTTGTTGGGAGCCTGCCAGAAATCCGGCGCGATTTACTGCAAGCGTTTGGTGATGGCTTCGCGGAATTTGGCGATATTGTGCGCTTTAAAGTGGGTCCGAGTGAAATTTACGTCATCGGTCATCCCGATTATGCACAAGAGATGTTAGTCACGAAAAAGGCACAATTCCCTAAACCCTATCGTGAGGATAAACCCTTCGGCTTGGCGCTGATTTTGGGACGCGGTTTATTGACCAATCCTGACCCTGATTCATGGCTGACACAACGCCGGATGATGCAACCGATGTTCCACCGGAATAGCATCAACACCATGACGGATAAAATGATCGCGGGCGGTGCGGATATGTTGGCGCGTTGGGATGAAAGCTATCAGGATGGTGCTACACTCAATCTATCCCGCGAGATGATGAAAGTAACATTGGACATCATCAATCGCACCATGTTTAGTGCTAATGTGATGGCAGATGCCGACGACATTGGGAGCATGGTGGAAACAGCCTTACATTTCATCGCCAAGCGTGTGCGTAACCCCTTTGCCTTGCCCTTGAGCACACCATTGCCGACTTATCGCGCTTTTAATAATGCGACAGCACAAATTGATAGCCTGATTTACGATTTAATCAACCAACGCCGAAATTCCGGCAAGAACAATGATGATTTGCTGGATATGTTGCTCAATGCGCGTGATGAAGATACCGGAGAAGGCATGACCGACTTGCAACTGCGCGATGAGGTCATGACAATTTTCGGCGCAGGGCATGAAACCACAGCAAACGGCTTAACGTGGGCATGGTATCGCTTATCGCAACATCCTGACGTACTGAAAAAGTTGCAAAATGAAGTCGATACAGTTTTAGGTGGGCGCACGCCAACACGCGAAGATTTACAGAATTTGCCTTATGCTTTGGCGGTTTTTGAGGAAGTCATGCGCTTGCATCCACCCGCACCAATTACGATTCGCATGACTCATGATGATGCGACATTGGGTGATTATCATATTCCGGCGGGGGCGCGAGTGATCGTCAGTTTTTATCATATCCATCGTCATGTTGATTATTGGAATGCCCCCGAAACATTTAATCCTGATCGCTTTTTACTGGAGCATAAAGCCGATATTGATCGTCACGCTTATCTGCCATTTGGTGGCGGGCAACGGATGTGTATTGGCAATCACTTCGCCTTGATGGAAGCACAATTACTCTTGGTGATGATGGTGCAAAAAGTGGAACTTAAGATGCGCCCTGACCATGACCCCAAACATGAAGTCGCCATTACATTACGCCCAAAACATGGGATGCAAATGACGGTGCATCGGCGTTAATTACGGATTGGAAAACATGAGTAATTTTTCGGCAACAATCTTGACAGCATCTGGTGAGAAGATATGCCCTTCATCCTCGAATAACTCGATCTCAACATTGGGCAACAGATGTTTTGCGCGTTCCATAGCCAAATCGATATTCATAGTGATATCGTGTTTACCATATACCTGATAAACCGGACAATGAATCGCTCGTAATTCATCATCACGTAATGGGGCTGGATTCCACGCAGGTGTAAAGTGTGTGTTCATATTGTGCATAAACACACGCATGTCATCAATTTGAGAGTCGGTGCGTCCATGTGGGGCTAATCGTCGCACAAAATTACGCATTAGCCATTTATTTTTAGTGATTACAGCAGGTATAGCAATCATGAGGAATTTAAGTGGTGGATTTGAATGTAATGCGATGCTATAAGGGGCAATACCAAATACACCAATAATGCGTGCACCAAGATGTGCGGCAACTTTATGTGCGATAAATCCCCCACCACTTACACCAACAAGATAGACCTTATCCAGATTCAACCCGTCTAATAAATCACGCCCCCACTCAGCAAATGCTGTGCCTTTTGTATCAGGGCGAATAGCGACGCTTCGTCCAGTTTGCCCCGGCGTATCAGGGCAATAAAGACAAAAATGCTCGGTCAAACGAGGAACATCCAAATCACCGTGTACACCTCCCGCATTGGCATTCCAACCATGAAAAAATACCAATGGCGGTTTATTGCGATCACCTGCGATAAGGACGTGTGTCTCGCCTACCGATGTGTTCATCATCACGCTTTCTGGTGCTGTTTGCCAACGGGAAAGTTCATCATCATATGCGGATTGGATGATCTCATAACCAGCTTGTGAACGATAAAAGGGATGTTCAGTCATGAATAACCTTCAATCATTAATTCATATCAAGCGCGTGGACTATTATCTGACAATCGAAAATGGCACATATACAGGTTCTAAGCGTTCGGGATAGCCATCGAGTTCATACCCCATAATAAAACCCTCATAGCGATCAACGCTGAGAGTCCAAGGTTCAGCACGAATAAGTCCCATACCATCGACTGAAAATTCAACCTCTACCGTTTCATCAGACCCCACTCGAGGGCTTACAAGCCGTTTAATCTGTTTGGGTTCTTCGAATGAAAAGGAGAACGCTGTGCTATCACAAATGTGTGTAATCCGGTCTGCCCACTCGAAATCAGCCAATGAATGCTCAGTTTTTGATAATGATGCTTGGATGTGTTGATTGGCGAGGTCGATATGCTCTTGTATGATCGGGGAATCCAACGCACTTAGTAAACGGCGAATATGTAAAAGCGCGATGATATTCGTTATCGGATTTTCACATGATCGTATAATGCCGTCACGTTGTATCTGTAACCATGCTTCGCCTGATGTCTCGCCGATAGCTTTATTATCTAGCGGGTCATACCCACGATCATGTAAGGTTACACCCAATACGAATGACTGAAAATCAAATGAGGGCTTATCAAAATCATCGTTCCCCCATAAACTCGCTATCATGCCTGATAGTCGCGCATGTTCAGATTGTGGGATAACAATAGGTCGTCGTTTAGACTTAAACATAAGCTGTTTCCTACTTCTATTTTTTTACTTTAATCTTCTTCAAACCCAACAACAGCGATACCCGCTCGTGTGGAGGAAACCAGCCAATATTGCCAATTAGCAGGGGTAACAGCCGTCCAAAATCCGTTAGGCGTATGGTTGGTAAAGTACATCGGAGATGGATCACCATTATTCAATAATTTGGTAAAGGCGTGAGTAAAGGCATGAGCTTCTTTACGTGACATATAACGGGTGGTACGGTCACGGTTGTATTGCAAAATGCGAACAACTTGTTCCCACATAACATGCTGTTCGAGGCTGTGCCACTCTACCCCAGCCCACTCGCTATCTAAGCCCATCATCAAACGGACAGAGGCGTTAATCAATGTTTGATCATCGAATGCGCTAAACGGGGTTTTTAGATATTTCAAGCTCAAGCGTTTAAAGGGGCGTAACTTTAGCAATTCCTCTTGTAAGTCGTCTAATAGATCAATGTCTTTGGCTGTTGGATCGGTATTTTTCAGTAACCAGTCATAATAATCACAAGCGTTCAGGCGTTGCTTCAGCCAAGACTGCACATTGTCGTATGGCGTGAGGTAATTGACACCGTAAACGACAGGATACAAGTGGATGTGTTCGATATTGAGCAGAATCCCGACATAGCGCGCGACCATGCGTGGACTTAAGGGGTATAAATCATGATCGCCATTGAGCATCATATAGATTAGTTGTGACCATTCACGATATTTTAACCCCTTGGGGAAGGCACACTCCCAGATGGCTTTAATTTTACGGTCTGCTTCTGTTAGGTCGGATTCGTTTAACTGTACAGAGTTTGAATCGTTATCCGCTAACCAATGATCCCAATCAATTGACATCCATCATCCCTCAAACACTTGTCTATGTTGTGGTTAACCCACAACCCGTTTTCACAGTAGATTGATTATATCGTGTTTGGGGATGTTACGTTATTCGGGGAATCTTATTTCTAAGTCATTGGAAATCACAATAACTCTTATGACTAAATGATTTTTTTATTCAAATAATATAAATTGCATGTGTCAAGATTAAAAACATCAAAGTGCAATTCAGGTAGGGTGAGAACTGCACAAGTTCGGGAATCATCAAATCTATTGATAGATACCGAACCCGCATTGAGAATGTATCGGTTACCAATTTGAGCGATCATAGGTTCATGGGTATGTCCGAGAATGAGAATATCCGCGTCAGTTTGCGCTAATGCCTCATGAAAACGTGCATCGGGGCTATCAGAAAACAAATACTGTGAGTTGTTGTTCGGGGTTCCGTGTGCAAGGCATATATGTAAACCATCCCAATTGAATATTAGATTCATGGGAAGTTGTGATACATATGCGACAGTTTCAGGCAACAATAACAATGGGTTCGTGTTTTCTCCTGATACGCGCATGTTACGACGCACCCACGCTTGATCTGCAAAGACATCACGATCATGATTACCTAAAACAGTGGCAATGTCTCGTTCTCGAATAAGTTGAACAACAGCATCACCATCTTCGCCGCCATCAACAATATCACCCGCACAAATAATTTTATCGACGTTATGTTCTTCAAATATGGTGAGCGCATCTTTGAAGTTATCAAGATACGCATGAATATCTGACACAATACCTATTTTCATATGTAACACAGAGTAACTTACTTCTGATGTGTCATGTCGTAGGATTGTTGCATATATTGCGAGAGGTTATCGGTGATAGCGTCTTCGCTTTTGAATTCGATCATATGCCCAATATTCGGCATCGCACCCAGACCTTTAGCAGGGACGAGCGTATCATCAAAAGGTGTTTCGCCGAGTGCCATGCCAACACGAATGTTACTTTTATTGATCTTCACACAGCCAAACACGCGCTCTGCTTCTATCGACACATAGGTTTTTGTGGGGATGAATAGTATATCATCGGGCAAATTAGAGTCGATCAATGCTTTGACTTTATCGTAGAGTGGTTGTTGCGCTTCTTTACCAGCGAATAACTTACCGAGCAACACATCATAATCATGAACAGGATTACCATCATTGAGGAAGATGCCTGTCAGGATATTAGCTTGCAAGTGATTGAGTTTATGCTCGGTTTTGATCCACTTGATGAGGTCATTGGTTTTGCTCAATCCAGTCTTGCCGAGGACAGTCATCCATTCATCAACACTTTTTCCGGTTTGATCTTGCGCATTTGCGATCAAATCTTGTTCAATTTGACGGGCTTCCTTTGCCATAAGCGTTATTCCTCACTATTATCCATTACTATGGTGTCATGTATGCTTTATTATATTTAGAACGTATGTTTTAGGCAAATACGCATGTGGGTGTTTAAAATTCTTGGTTCATGGCATGTCAGGATTTATCGTTTAACAGGTGGTCGAATTGGCGGGCGCGTGCCAGATGGTAAAGTATTGTTACTCATCACAATTGGGCGCAAAAGCGGAAAAACGCGGGTAACGCCATTGGTGTATCTGCGCGATGGTGACGATTATGTAATTGCGGGCGGGTCGGCGGGTTCACCTAAGCATCCCGGATGGTATTGGAATGCTATACACAGTAATCATCCGGTACAAATTCAAGTTAAAAGCACAATCATGGCGGTTAATCCTCTTGAAGCACAAGGCGGAAAACGTGAACTGCTCAAAGCGCGTATCTTAGAAAATAGTCCACGCTTCGCTGATTATCATCGCCAAGCCTCGAAAACGCGCACCGTCCCGATTATCATTCTTACGCCTGTGCGATAGCTATCCCGTTTATAATAACAAGTAGACTTTTACGTATCACAACCGTTTTGCAACATCTCCATGCCTTGTGACGGTTGCGGTAGGCAATTAAGCCGGATTATAATTATCCTAACGATAAATGATGTGTGTAAAACCTCAAGTTGGTGACTCCCACATGGTAAATTACAACCGTTACAGTCATCATGCTCGCCGCGCCCTGAGTCATGCTGGAACTTTAGTCCGGCAATTTCGGCATCCGCGTGTGGATACCGGGCATCTATTGGTGGGTGTGATGTTAACAGAAGGCAGTATCGGCTACACAGTATTAACTGATTTAGCGTTAGATGCCGGACGTGCTGAACCAGAATTAGCAATGCTAACCTTGCCCATTGGCGATATCTTAGAGTATCCGCCCAATGATGCCGCGCTTGATATTGCGCTTGATCTCGCCTCCGATGAATCCGCATGGTTAGGGCATCATTACATCGGCACTGAACATCTACTGCTGGGGATTACCCGAACCAATGTCGGTAATGCAGCGGATTTACTCCATAGGCTTGGTGTCCAACCGGATACCGTCCGGCGCAAAGTGCGTAGCGCATTACAAGAGGGCATGACCGAATTTAGCCTCGCATTTGCCCGCAGTCATGCACGCCTCAGTGAACTCTCACGGCGAGTACTGAATGCGGCAGAGCAAATGTCCGTCGAATACGATCATCAAACAATCGGGTTAGGGCATTTGTTGTTTGTGATGGTTCATGAACGGCGCAGTATCACGTCGTCGATTTTGGTCGAATCTGGGATTAGGCATCAGGAATTAGAAAAAGGTTTAAAGAATCGTAGCGCGGTATTGTTAACCAATGTAGAGACGATTCTAAATCAAGCCCTTGAATATGCCCAACAACTGGGCAATCACTATACCGGAACAGAGCATCTTTTACTCGCACTGGCATCGGATAGTAAAGGCGCGTCAATTATCAAATGGTACGGGGCAAATCCTGATGAAGTGCGCGATGCCGTTGCCAAACAATTGGTTAACAAGCGGTAAAGCGTTGGGTAACGTAAGTTGACAGTCTCCAAATCGCAATTTATACTGCGAAAGGTTTGTTATTGCGTTATTATAGTATATGTCTGTTGCCAAGAATCTGTATACTATCTAAAATAGTTACCTTAGCGTGTTAGATTCTTCGCAAGCGCAATTGAATACAACTTAATATAATAAATAAACACAAGCGCAAAATAAGCGCGGTGTTACGTATTCGCCATTATTCAGTCATTTAGTTATTGAACACCAAGAGGGGATGCCGATGCAAGGCAACGAGAGTTTCCGTTTAGTTGTACGGCGGGGTCCACAGCCCAACCAAGTATTTGAATTAAACAAAGATGTCATTACCCTTGGTCGTGATATTACCAACGATATTGTCATCAACGATCCAGAAGCCAGCCGTCACCATTTACGGATAACGCGCGGGGTCACAGGGTACAACATTGAGGATTTAGGCTCTACCAATGGTACTTTCATCGGTGGGCAACGTGTCTCCGGTGTGCGTGAACTCAAACGTGGAGATATGATCGGCTTAGGTGAAACCGTCACGCTAGGCTATGAGGTCATTCGCCCCTCTGGTGGTGCAGGTGCTGCGCCAAGTGATGCGGGTCAAGCATCGCCATATTCGCGTCCACAAGATGGTCAAGATGCAGGTACGCCACCGCCACCACAGCCTTCACCACAACCACAGGCGCAACCGCAAGACCAACAACAATATGGGCAGACGCAGGATTACTACGATCAGCAGGGTCAACAACAAGCCCCACAACCACAACAACCCTATGGTCAACCGCAACCACAACAACCTTATGGCGCACCACAACCAGAATATGGTCAACAAGGTTACGGACAGCAACCACAAACTCCGGGATATGACTATGATCCCTATGATGTTCGTCAAGAAGAAGGCGGAAGTGCATTCCGTTGGATTATGATCGGATGTGGTCTGTTATTTGTGTTCTGCTGTTGTTCGACGACCATCGGCTTGGTCTTCATTGATGCGTTGGACTTATGGAATGAATTGCCTATCATCCGCGATTTGGCGCCATTGTTCGAGGACATCGCTGGCGCACTCGGTCTGATCTAACAATCAGTAACTTAAAGCCACACAATTAGTCATCTCAAAGGCGATTCATAGTTGTGAATCGCCTTTTCGTTTTGATACTACTCCACAGGCTCTAGCCAATAGGAAGGAGAAACACCTTCTCTTATCCAACCAAGTTGCCCGTCATAATCGACATACCACCATACAATGTTGTTCTCACAAGCAGGTGCGCCAATTACCTCAAATATGCCATCTATAATGATCGTTCCTGTAATAACACCACCTACTGAGGGAAAGTCACGCAGATCATAATCCCCAAAATCTGGAAGTACTATCCCACCATCACCGATTTCTAAGCGCATCGGTAATGCTGATGATACGCGATTACAAAAATCCCTAAAATACAATTGTTGGCGCACAAGATAAATATCATCCACATTTTCAGGAAACCAGCCGACCAACTCCAATTGCGAAATCCCCTGCCACCATGTTACGCCGTCAACACATACCGGACCACCAACAACGGTAAACATAACATCATCCATTGCAGTGAATTCGACTAGAGGTATACCATCAGGTGATTCACTAATGGGTATACGATATTGCATATTACGAATAGCAGGTGCGACCATCGCCCCGATCTCTATCCGTGAGATAATGCCTCCCTCACAAAAACGATTAGCTTCCAAACTTTCACGCGGATCAGGTGCATTCAGCGGGGCAATCATAAATGCCCATTCACCACCGCCCTCAAAAAAGCGATGTCGTTCAGTGCCCTCGTAAATACCATCATTCAACGTCAGCATAATCGAACCACTTCTATACTCTAGCTCGCTCTCATCACGATAGGGATAATCACGAACAAATGAGTTGGGTTCATCGGTTTGATAGAGTATCTGCAACATATTATGGGGTGTCCAAAATCCATCTGAACTCCAATTCTTAACGCCGATAGCTACCATCAAATTAAGCTCATCGAACACGCCCAAACGAACTATGCGCGGTGGTATAAGGGATTGATCGTAAGTATAAGTACCAGTCACGGTGAAATCATCTAAGTTAATGGGATAAAGCATCATTTCTTCAAAGCGAGATTCATCAAGCGGGAAACGTGCCAGTAAGTCTGCGTTCAAGTTGTCAAATTCTGCTATATCTTCTGTTTGCAGAGAAAATGCAGTCACATCGAATGAGGCTTCATCCAAACGCCCAAGAGACGCATATCCTAAACCTCGCGCATATGACAACAAGGGATTCTGAAATACAATTCCCAATGCGTAATCATATTCTGCGAACGCTCGCTGTGAGAGATTTATACGTTGATAGAGTACAGCACGACTAATCGGCATCATAATGTCTTGTGGAAAATCGTACCATGATGTCCGTGCATATGTTTCTATCGCACTTGCATCATCGCCCGCCCAGAAGGCTTGCAAACCTTGCGGAACGCCCTCAATTACAGTCTGAGGTGGTCGCCATCCTCGCCTTTCCCCAAATGGGCGGTCAAATGCAAGAATAGCAGCAGCAAATAATATCGCGCCATCATGACACCGCGCATCGTCAGTTGGGCATTGTGTTAACATACGTTCAAATGTCCTCATTTGACAATTTGTTTCGTATACTTCTCCGCGCATACACTGACGGTAATATTCACATGCTGAGCGATAATCAATCATATCGGTGGTATCCGCGATTTCATCAATTATGCGCTCATCACACCCATCATCCCATGTTTCTTCTTGTGCTTGTACGGATGATGGCAAAATTATCAAGACTGCCATCACCAATAGCAGATATTTTTGCATCAATCTTATTCCTCCACAGGCTCTAGCCAATAGGTCGGTGCAGAACCTTCCGCCGTCCAGCCAACTAATCCGTCATAATCGGCATACCACCAGATAATGTTATCCATACACACAGGACCGCCGATAACCTCGAAAACGCCTAAGGGTGGAATCTCGCCGACTAAAGCACCATCGCCCGATGGGAAATCACGCACATTATTTGCACCCAAATCAGGAATAACTTGCGCGGTAATCCAACGATCTAAGCGGGATGGCAATGAGGGCAACTCCCCATTGCATAAAATATCACCAGCATACATTGTTATTGGTCTCAGCAAATACAAGGTGTCTTAATTTTCTGGCATCCAGCCCAGAGAGCCTTCATTATGATAAACTTGCCACCACGTCACACCATCAGCACAACGTGGACCACCAACAACAGTCAAAAAAGAGTTCGCGTTGATAACTTCATTCACTTGCACACCATTTGGTACATCAAAAATGGGATAACTTTCATATGAGATGGTGAACATTGTAGAACCGATGCCTAAGCGTGAAATTACACTATCTTCACAATAACGTTGATCTTCAAGTGTCAGGCGTGGGTCAGGGGCATCGGCGGGAGCGATCATAAAGCCCCAGCTATTCCCGCCGTGCATAGCAGAAATAAACTCCGTCCCCGTAAAGAATCCCGCATCATCAGCGTTCAATCGAACACCAGAAACAGTGTCAAAATAATTCGGGTAATCACGTCGATAACTCATACTATCTTGGTCGTATGGGATAATCTGTAAGATATTCTCTGTCACGCCAAACGCATTATCAGGATTCCAAAATTTCACGCCAATCATCACAATCAGGTCACTATCATCAAAAATGCCGATGCGAATAGACTGTGATGGCTCAAGCGAACTATCGGTAATATATAGTCCCGCTACGCCTGCGCCTCCTGAGGTGAGGGGATACAAAACCCAATCCTGTATAAGCGATTCGACATCGGGATATTGTGCTTGTAATTCGGCTATGAAGTCGTTGAGGTCAGGGTTATCGCCCACTTGTGCCTTGATTGCTAGAACATCAATTGCGGCTTCTTCTAAACGTCCTAACTCAGCATAAAACTGACTACGGGCATAAGATAATATTGTGTTTTGGAAGATAGATGACACCGCAAGATCAAATTCAAGGGTGGCATCATCTACTTGACCGAGGCGTTGATGAAGTATGCCACGACTGAGTGGGGTATTCGCGTCAGGGATATTGTAGCCTTCCTCAATAATCAACTGATAGGCTTCTAACGCGCTTGCATCATCAGCATTCCAGTAAGCATCTAAGGCACGAGGCACATTTTCAATGATTTGTGGGTATGTCAACTCATTACTGCGCGTTGAATCATAGGCAAGAATAGCAATCGTAGACAACATCGCGCCATCATGACAGCGATTATCCACATCATCAAACGGGCATTGCTCAAGCATGGTGATAAACGTCGAAAATTGGCAAACATCAGCACCAAGCCCATCAAGATCACAAGCTAAGTAATGCTCACATGCGGAACGATAATCAATCACGTCGGTTATATCGGCGATTACATCAATTACACTTTGGTCACAGCCATTATCATAAAGCGGTTGTTGTGCGTTGGCTGGCAAAGGCACAATAATCAAGAATGCCAGCAAGAAAAGTATGCTTTTTCGTATCATATCGAAGCCTTTGCCATTATTTATTACTTAAATACAATCAAATCTGTTATGCTACTTATTCTACAGGTTCTAGCCAATAAGTCGGCGCAGACCCTTCTGCTGTCCAGCCAATTAGTCCATCGTAATCGACATACCACCAAATGATGTCATCCATACACACAGGACCACCGATAATCTCGAAAACGCCTAAGGGTGGAATCTCGCCGACTAAAGCACCATCACCTGATGGAAAATCACGTATGTTGTTTGCACCTAAATCAGGAACCACTTGCGCCGTGATCCAACGATCTAAACGAGTTGGTAACGCAGGTGTAGTACCATTGCAGGAGATTGTGTTTGTATCTACTATGGTATTCACCGCATCGTAAATAGTTCCCCAATTTTCAGCAATCCAGCCTGTATACCCGAAATTGCTATAGCCTTCCCACCACGTCACGCCATTTATACAAGTTGGACCACTTATAAGCGTGAAGAAGCCTTCCGGTAAAATAACCTCACCGACAATTTCTTCGCCATCAGCGACATCCCAGATCAATAAGTTTTCAATATAGGAAACGCCCGCAACCACATCCCCAATACCTAAGAATGAACGCACACTGCCCTCACAATAGCGAGTACCGTTTAAGCCTGTGCGTGGGTCAGGGGCATCAATTGGTGTGATAGCAAATTGCCAACCGCCACTGCCTTCAAAATAGGAGATGGATTCTGTACCATTGAATGTACCAGTGTCATCATTTCTCACTAAGCGGAGTGAACCAGAGTAATCATCATAATAGGATGGATACACATCAATATACGTTTCACCGTCATCAGTACGTAAAACCTGTAACATATTATCCGGCTCACCAAGTCCATCTTCAGGATTCCAGTTCTTAGCACCGATGATCACAATCAAGTCAAGATCAGTGTAAACACCCATGCGTACAGGGCGCGGTGGCAAGAGGGTTAAATCCTCCGCATATGATCCCGCAACACCATCACTTGAGCGACGGAGTGAATATAATAACCAATCTTGCATAATGGTATCATCAAGTGGATATTGCGCTTGCAAGGATGTGCTAAAGCCATTGAATTCGGGGTTATCATCTAATTCAATAGCAAGCGATGCCACATCAATTGAAGCTTCATCAAAGCGTCCTAATTCAGCATAAAGTTGGCTACGTGCATATGAGGTCATCACATCTTGGAATACAACACCGAAAGCATAGTCATATTCAGCTAAGGCTTGTTCGGGTTGATCAAGCCGTTGGTATAAAATAGCACGGCTAAGGGGCATCATAATATCAAATGTGTAATCTTCGGGTGTAATTTGTTGATAGAAGGCTAGCGCACTTGCATCATCACCATTCCAATAAGCGGTTAAAGCTTGTGGCACGTTATCAATGACACTCTGCGGTGGTATCCAATCAATCGACTCACCGAATGGCATATCATAAGCAATAATTGCCGCCGCCAATAATATCGCGCCATCATGACAGCGATTATCCACATCATCAAGCGGGCATTGTTCTAACATCACCCTAAACGTAGACAGTTGGCAAATTGCGTCGCCTTCGTCATTAGGATCACAGACACGATAATGGTCACATGCGGATTGATAATCAATCACATTAGTGGTTTCCGCAATAATATCCACTACCCGTTCATCACATCCATCTTCCCACCAGTCAGACTGTGCATACATCGTCATAGGGGCGGTCAAAACAATCAACACTGTTAAAATTAAAAGTAGACTTGCTCGCATAATCGGTGTCTCCCAACACTAAGTAAGATTCATCTTAGTGTATAGGACTTGCATTCGCTGTACCCCATTGCCCGAATACGCCTACCCTGTGCCATGCCTACTCTAAATACAAAAAGCCATATAAACGAAACACGCTTACATGGCTTTTTGGATAAACTATTCAAATTTGACTAGAGACTATAACCCCAATGCCGCATTGATGGCACTACGTAACCCACCTGGAGACGAATCATACACTTGTTGACCATTAACGACGAAACTCGGTGTACCCCGTAACCCCAATTCACGAGCGCGTTGCTCATCATATTGTACCGTCCGAACATGGGAATCATTATCGACGCAGGTTTGCAATAAGTCTGAATTAGCACCGATTTGCGCCGCCATCCGTACTAGCTCGCCTTCGCTAGAAATCCCAGGGCGGGCAACAGTATATAAAATGTTGTGGAAGTTCCAGAAATGCTCTTCGCCTTGATCGAGCACACATTGCGCGACATTCGCCGCCATCTGATCATATGCAGGGGAAATCACAGGGAAATCACGAAATACAAAGTTGACTTGTCCGGCATATTCTTCGACAAGTTGCTCTAATATCCCAGCCTGATGAAATGCACGACACGATGAGCAAGCATAAGCACCATATTCAACAACGGTTACTGTTGCTTCTGAGTTGCCGAATACAGGATCAAGGTCAAGCCGTTCTTGGGCAACATCAGGTCCTGATGAACTCGCGCCACGACTACTCACGGCAATTAATCCCAAAACAAGAACCCCAATAACCGCAATAAGGGCAAAAGTCATATTCTGTTTACTATTTTGTTGTGTGGCGCGTTTTGATTTGCCACGCTTGTTACGTTTAGTCATCTAAGTTGTTCCTCTGCAAACATCCATAAACACAACCAGTATGCGCGGAAAAAGTAACGGAAATATGACGAAAGCAGAGCTTATGTCAGCAGTTGAAAACTGATGCCTAACAAGTGATGTCGAGAAATGCACTAAAAGGCATTTTCCACGATATTTCTACACCCTTTCTCAAACTAGCTCCTTCAGTGAGCTTACAAAACCTGACTAGGGATTGGTTTTGAACCGATCACTCTTAAAAACATATGTCATTCATCCAACATTGCTTGACGAAAAAACAAATGTCACTTATGCTTATGGAAACTTAAAAAACCAAATGAGTTTCCATAGTGGAATTAAACGAACGCATAGACAAAATCGCATGGCAATTATTTACTGAACGCGGTTACACCCAAGTCAAGATGGACGACATCGCCCGCGAATTGGGTATGAGTAAAAAGACACTTTATAAAACCATTCCTAGTAAAGAGGCATTACTCCATCGTTTGATCGAAGCACTCATCGCCAAAGTTGAAATCGCCACTGCAGAAATTGCCAATGATCCCGACCTCTCTTGTTACGAAAAACTTCGCGGTCTACCGGGAACGCACAGGAACGGCATTTGTCCTCGGGCGCAGCCCGGATGAAG